>BTHF01000039.1:0-107013 GCA_033242345.1 Citrus unshiu
TGGCGCCCCGGCCTTCCGGCGATTTTTTGGGCGCGGCTGTGCCCGCGGCCACTTTTTGGCACACGGAGGCGCCTCGCAAAGTCTCGCTCCATTCAGAGTCCGGCGGACGATGTTGGCCAGCCCCACCCCCCAAAGCTATAGCCCACCCGTTTTTGTGGCCTTTTTCCGCTGGACGAACTTGGCGCCCCGGCTTTTGGGCGGTTATTTTTGGCTACGGCTGTGCCCGCGGCCTATTTTTGGCACACGGAGGTGCCTCCCAAAGTCTCGCGCCATTCCGAGTCCGGCGGACGAAGTGGGCCGGCCCCACCCCCCAAGGCTATAGCCCACCCGTTTTTGTGGCCTTTTTCCGCTGGACGAACTTGGCGCCCCGGCCTTCGGGCGGTTATTTTTTGCTACGGCTGTACCCGTGGCCTATTTTTGGCGCACGGAGGGGCCTCGCAAAGTCTCGAGCTATTCCGAGTCCTGCGACGAAGTTGGCCGGCCCCACCCCCCAAGGCTATAGCCCACCCTTTTTTGTGGGCTTTTTCCGCTGGACGAACTTGGCGCCCCGGCTTTCGGGGTGTTATTTTTGAGCGTGGCTTTGCGCGCGGCCTATTTTTGGCACACGGAGGCCCCTCGTAAAGTCTCGCGGCGTTCCGAGTCCGGCGGACGTAGTTGGCCAGCCCCACCCCCCAAGGCTATAGCCCACCCGTTTTTGTGGCCTTTTTCCGCTGGACGAATTTGGCGCGCCAGCCTACAGGCGGTTATTTTTGGGCGCGGCTGTGCCCGCGGCCTCTTTTTAGTACACGGAGGCCGCTCCTAAAATCTTGCGGCATTCCGAGTCCGGCGGACGAAGTTAGCCAGCCCCACCCCTCAAGGCTATAGACCACCCGTTTTTGTGGCCTTTTTCCGCTGGACGAACTTGGCGCCCCGGGCCTTCGTGCGGTTATTTTTCGGCGCGGCATTGCCCGCGGCCTATTTTTGGCACACAGAGGGCCCTTGCAAAGTCTCGCGGCATTCCGAGTCCGGCGGACGAAGTCGGCCAGCCCCAGCCCCCAAGGCTATAGCCCCCCCGTTTTTGTGGCCTTTTTCCGCTGGGCGAACTTGGAGCCCCGGTCTTCGGGCGGTTATTTTTGGGCGCGGCTTTCCCTGCGGCCTATTTTTGGCACACGGAGACCCCTCGTAAAGTCTCGTGGCATTCTGAGTCCGGCGGACGAAGTTGGCCAGCCCCACCCCCCAAGGCTACAGCCCACCCGTTTTTGTGGCCTTTTTCCGCTGGACGAACTTTACGCCCCGGCCTTCGGGGGGCTTATTTTTGGGCGCGGCTTTGCCCGCGGCCTATTTTTGGCCCACGGAGGGCCCTCACAAAGACTCGCGGCATTCCGAGTCCGGCTGACGAAGTCGGCCTGCCCCACCCCCCAAGGCTGAAGCCCACCCGTTTTTGTGGCCTTTTTCTGCTGGACGAACTTGGCGCCCCGGCCTTCGGGCGGTTATTTTTTGGCGCGGCTGTGTTTGCGGCCTATTTTTGTTACACGGAGGCCGCTCGCAAAGTCTCGCGCCATTCCGGGTCCGACGGTCGAAGTTGGCCGGCCCCACCCCCCAAGGCTATAGCCCACCCGTTTTTGTGGCCTTTTTCCGCTGGACGAACTTGGTGCCCCGGGCCTTCGCGCTGTTATTTTTAGGCGCGGCTTTGCCCGCGGCCTATTTTTGGCACACGGAGGCCCCTCGCAAAGTCTCGCGGCATTCCAAGTCCGGCGGACGAAGTGGGCCAGCCCCACCCCCCAAGGCTACAGCCAACCCGTTTTTGTGGCCTTTTTCCGCTGGACGAACTTGGTGCCCCGGCCTTCGGGCTGTTATTTTTGGGCGCGGCTGTGCCCGCGGCTTATTTTTGGTACACGGTGGCCGCTCGCAAAGTCTCGTGCCATTCCGAGTCCGGCGGACAAAGTTTGCCAGCCCCACCCCCCAAGGCTATAGCCCACCCGTTTTTGTGGCCTTTTTCCGCTGGACGAACTTGGTGCCCCGGCCTTCGGGAGGTTATTTTTGGGCGCGGCTATGTCCGCGGCCTATTTTTGGCACACGGAGGCCGCTCGTAAAGTCTCGCGCCATTCCGAGTCCGGCGGACGAAGTTGGCCAGCCCCACCCCCCAAGGCTATAGCCCACCCGTTTTTGTGGCCTTTTTCCGCTGGACGAACTTGACGCCCCGCCCTTCGGGTGGTTATTTTTGGGCGCGGCTGTGCCCGCGGCCTATTTTTGGCACACGGAGGCCGCTCGTAAAGTCTCTCGCCATTCCGAGTCCGGCGGACGAAATTGGCCAGCCCCACCCGCCAAGGCTATAGCCCACCCGTTTTTGTGGCCTTTTTCCAATGGACGAACTTGGCGCCCCGGCCTTCGGGCGTTTATTTTTGGGCCCGGCTGTGCCCGCGGCCTATTTTTGGCACATGGAGCTTGCTCGCAAAGTCTCGCGCCATTCCGAGTCCGGCGGACGAAGTGGGCCGGCCCCACCCCCCAAGGCTATAGCCCACCCTTTTTTGTGGCCTTTTTCCGCTGGACGAACTTGGCGCCCCGGCCTTCGGGAGGTTATTTTTGGGTGCGGCTATGCCCGCGGCCTATTTTTGGCACACGGAGGCCGCTCGTAAAGTCTCGCGCCATTCCGAGTCCGGCGGACGAAGTTGGGCAGCCCCACCCCCCAAGGCTATAGCGACCCATTTTTGTGGCCTTTTTCCAATGGACGAACTTGGCGCCCCGGCCTTCGGGCGTTTATTTTTGGGCCTGGCTGTGTCCGCGGCCTATTTTTGGCACATGGAGCCTGCTCGCAAAGTCTCACGCCATTCCGAGTCCGGCGGACGAAGTTGGCCAGCCCCACCCCCCAAGGCTATAGCCCACCCGTTTTTGTGGCCTTTTTCCGCTGGACGAACTTGACGCCCCGCCCTTCGGGTGGTTATTTTTGGGCGCGGCTGTGCCCGCGGCCTATTTTTAGTACACGGAGGCCGCTCCTAAAATCTTGCGGCATTCCGAGTCCGGCGGACGAAGTTAGCCAGCCCCACCCCTCAAGGCTATAGCCCACCCGTTTTTGTGGCCTTTTTCCGCTGGACGAACTTGGCGCCCCGGCCTTCGTGCGGTTAATTTTCGGCGCGGCATTGCCCGCGGCCTATTTTTGGCACACAGAGGGCCCTTGCAAAGTCTCGCGGCATTCCGAGTCCGGCGGACGAAGTCGGCCAGCCCCACCCCTCAAGGCTATAGCCCACCCGTTTTTGTGGCCTTTTTCCGCTGGACGAACTTGGCGCCCCGGCCTTCGTGCGGTTAATTTTCGGCGCGGCATTGCCCGCGGCCTATTTTTGGCACACAGAGGGCCCTTGCAAAGTCTCGCGGCATTCCGAGTCCGGCGGACGAAGTCGGCCAGCCCCAGCCCCCAAGGCTATAGCCCACCCATTTTTGTGGCCTTTTTCCAATGGACGAACTTGGCGCCCCGGCCTTCGGGCGTTTATTTTTGGGCCCGGCTGTGCCCGCGGCCTATTTTTGGCACATGGAGCTTGCTCACAAAGTCTCGCGCCATTCCGAGTCCGGCGGACGAAGTTGACCAACCCCACCCCCCAAGGCTATAGCCCACCCGTTTTTGTGGACTTTTTCCGCTGGAAGAACTTGGCGCCCCGCCCTTCGGGTGGTTATTTTTGGGCACGGCTGTGCCCGCGGCCTATTTTTGGCACACGGAGGCCGCTCGGAAAGTCTCGCGCCATTCCGAGTCCGGCGGACGAACATGGCCAGCCCCACCCCCCAAGGCTATAGCCGACCCATTTTTGTGGCCTTTTTCCAATGGACAAACTTGGCGCCCCGGCCTTCGGGCGTTTATTTTTGGGCTGGCTGTGTCCGCGGCCTATTTTTGGCACATGGAGCCTGCTCGCAAAGTCTCGCGCCATTCCGAGTCCGGCGGACGAAGTTGGCCAGCCCCACCCCCCAAGGTTATAGCCCACCCGTTTTTGTGGCCTTTTTCCGCTCGACGAACTTGGCACCCCGGCCTTCGGGCGGGTATTTTTGGCCGCGGCTGTGCACACGGCCTATTTTTGGCACACGGAGGCCGCTCGCAAAGTCTCGTGCCATTCAGAGTCCGGCGGACGAAGTTGGCCAGCCCCACCCCCCAAGGCTATAGCCCACCCGTTTTTGTGGCCTTTTTCCGCTGGACAAACTTGACGCCCCGGTTTTCGGGCGGTTATTTTTGGGCGTAGCTGTGCCTGCAGCCTATTTTTGGCAAACGGAGGCCGCTCGCAAAGTCTCGCGCCATTCCGAGTCCGGCGGACGAAGTTGGCAAGCCCCACCCCCCAAGGCTATAGCCCACCCGTTTTTGTGGCCTTTTTCCGCTGGACAAACTTGGCGCCCCGGCCTTCGGGTGGTTTTTTTTTGGGCGCGGCTGAGCCCGCGGTCTATTTTGGCACACGGAGGCCGCTCGCAAAGTCTCGCGCCATTCCGGGTCCGGCGGACGAAGTTGGGCAGCCCCACCCACCAAGGCTATAGCCGACCCATTTTTGTGGCCTTTTTCCAATGGACGAACTTGGCGCCCCGGCCTTCGGGCGTTTATTTTTGGGCCTGGCTGTGTCCGCGGCCTAGTTTTGGCACATGGAGCCTGCTAGCAAAGTCTCGCGCCATTCCGAGTCCGGCGGACGAAGTTGGCCAGCCCCACCCCCCAAGGCTATAGCCCACCCGTTTTTGTGGCCTTTTTCCGCTGGACAAACTTGGCGACCCGGTTTTCGGGGGATTATTTTTGGGCATAGCTGTGCCCGCGGCCTATTTTTGGCAAACGGAGGCCGCTCGCAAAGTCTCGCGCCATTCCGAGTCCGGCGGACGAAGTTGGCCAGCCCCACCCCCCAAGGCAATAGCCCACCCATTTTTGTGGCCTTTTTCCGCTGGACGAACATGGCGCCCCGGCCTTCGGGCTGTTAATTTTGGGCACGGCTGTGCCCGCGGCCTATTTTTGGCACATGGAGCCCGCTCACAAAGTCGCGCGCCATTCTGAGTCCGGCGGATGAAGTTGGCCATCCCCACCCCCCAAGGCTATAGCCCACCCGTTTTTGTAGCCTTTTTCCGCTGGACGAACTTGGCGCCCCGGCCTTCGGGCGTTTGTTTTTGGGCGCGGCTGTGCCCGCGGCCTATTTCGGGCACATGGAGGCCGCTCGCATAGTCTCGCGCCATTCCGAGTCCGGCGGACGAAGTAGGCCAGCCCCAGCCCCGAAGGCTATAGCCCACCCGTTTCTGTGGCCTTTTTCCGCTGGACGAACTTAGCGCGCCGGCCTTCGGGCGGTTATTTTTGGGCAAGGCTGTGCCCGCGGCCTATTTTTGGCACATGGAGCCTGCTCGCAAAGTCTCGCGCCATTCCGAGTCCGGCGGTCGAAGTTGGCCAGCCCCACCCCCCAAGGCTATAGGCCACCCGTTTTTGTGGCCTTTTTCCGCTCAACGAACTTGGCGCCCCGGCCTTCGGGCGGGTATTTTTGGCCTCGGCTGTGCCCACGGCCTATTTTTGGCACACGGAGGCCGCTCGCAAAGTCTCGTGCCATTCCGAGTCCGGCGGACGAAGTCGGCCGGCCCCCACCCCCCAAGGCTATAGCCCACCCGTTTTTGTGGCCTTTTTCCGCTGGACAAACTTGGCGCCCCGGTTTTCGGGCGGTTATTTTTGGGCGTAGCTGTGCCCGCGGCCTATTTTTGGCAAACGGAGGCCACTCGCAAAGTCTCGCGCCATTCCGAGTCCGGCGGACGAAGTTGCCCAGCCCCACCCCCCCAAGGCTATAGCCCACCCGTTTTTGTGGCCTTTTTCCGCTGCACGAACTTGGCGCCCCGGCCTTCGGTCGGTTATTTTTGGGCGCGGCTGTGCCCACGGCCTATTTTTGGCACACGGAGGCCGCTCGCAAAGTCTCACACCATTGCGAGTCCGGTGGACGAAGTTGGCCAGCCCCACCCCCCAAGGCTATAGCCCACCCGTTTTTGTGGCCTTTTTCCGCTGGACAAACTTGGCGCCCCGGCCTTCGGGCGGTTTTTTTTTTGGGCGCGGCTGAGCCCGCGGCCTATTTTTGGCACACGGAGGCTGCTCACAAAGTCTCGCGGCATTCCGAGTCCGGCGAACGAAGTTGGCCAGCCCCACCCCCCAAGGCTATAGCCCACCCGTTTTTGTGGCCTTTTTCCGCTGCACGAACTTGGCGCCCCGGCCTTCGGTCGGTTATTTTTGGGCGCGGCTGTGCCCACGGCCTATTTTTGGCACACGGATGCCGCTCGCAAAGTCTCGCACCATTGCGAGTCCGGCAGACGAAGTTGGCCAGCCCCACCCCCCAAGGCTATAGCCCACCCGTTTTTGTGGCCTTTTTCCGCTGGACAAACTTGGCGCCCCGGCCTTCGGGCGGTTTTTTTTTGGGCGCGGCTGAGCCCGCGGCCTATTTTTGGCACACGGAGGCTGCTCACAAAGTCTCGCGGCATTCCGAGTCCGGCGGACGACGTTGGCCAGCCCCACCCCCCCAAGGCTATAGCCCACCCGTTTTTGTGGCCTTTTTCCGCTGGACAAACTTGGCGCCCCGGTCTTCGGGCGGTTATTTTTGGGCGTAGCTGTGCCCGCGGCCTATTTTTGGCAAACGGAGGCCGCTCGCAAAGTCTCGCGCCATTCTGAGTCCGGCGGATGAAGTTGGCCATCCCCACCCCCCAAGGCTATAGCGCACCCGTTTTTGTGGCCTTTTTCCGCTGGACGAACTTGGCGCCCCGGCCTTCGGGCGGTTATTTTTGGGCGCGGCTTTGCCCGTGGCCTATTTTTGGCACATGGAGGCCCCTCGGAAATTGTCGCGGAATTCCGAGTCCGGCGGACGAAGTCGGCCAGCACCACCCCCCAAGGCTATAGCCCACCGGTTTTTGTGCCCTTTTTCCGCTGGACGAACTTGGCGCCCCGGCCTTCGGCCGGTTATTTTTGGGCGAGGCTTTGCCCGCGGCCTATATTTGGGACACGGAGGCCCCTCGCGAAGTCTCGTGGCATTCCGAGTCCGGCGGACGAAGTTGGCCAGCCCCACCCCCCAAGGCAATGGCCCACCCGTTTTTGTTGCCTTTTTTCCGCTGGACAAACCTGGCGCCCCGGCCTTCGGGCGGTTATTTTTACGCGCGGCTTTACCTCCGGGCTATTTTTGGCACACGGAGGCCCCTAGCAAAGTCTCGTGGCATTCCGAGTCCGGCGGACGACGTTGGCCAGCCCCACCCCCCAAGGCAATAGCCCACCCATTTTTGTGGCCTTTTTCCGCTGGACGAACTTGGCGCCCCGGCCTTCGGGCGGTTATTTTTTGGCGCGGCTTACCCCGGGGCCTATTTTTGGCACACAGAGGCCCCTGGCAAAGCCACGCGCCATTCCGAGTCCGGCGGACGAAGTTGGCCAGCCCCACCCCCCAAGGCTATAGCCCACCCGTTTTTGTGGCCTTTTTCCGCTGGACGAACCTGGCGCCCCGGCCTTCGGGCGGTTATTTTTGGGCGCGGCTTTGCCCGCGGCCTATTTTTGGCACAAGGAGGCCCCTCACAAAGTCCCGTACCATTCCGAGTCCGGAGGACGAAGTTGGCCAGCCCCACCCCCCAAGGCTATAGCCCACCCGTTTTTGTGGCCTTTTTCCGCTGGACGAACTTGGCGCCCCGGCCTTCGGGCGGTTATTTTTGGGCGCGCCTGTACCCGCGGCATATTTTTGGCACACGGAGGCTGCTCGCAAAGTCTCGCGCCATTCCGGGTCCGGCGGACGAAGTTGGGCAGCCCCACCCACCAAGGCTATAGCCCACCCGTTTTTGTGCCCTTTTTCCGCTGGACGAACTTGGCGCCCCGGCCTTCGGGCTGTTATTTTTGGGCGTGGCTTTGTCCAGGGCCTATTTTTGGTACACGGAGGCCCCTCGCAAAGTCTCGCGCCATTCCGAGTCCGGCGGACGAAGTTGGCCAGCCCCACCCCCCAAGGCTATAGCCCACCCGTTTTCGTGGCCTTTTTCCACTGGACGAACTTGGCGCCCCGGTCTTCGGGCAGTTATTTTTGGGAGCGGCTGTGCCCGCGGCCTATTTTTGGCACACGGAGAAGCCTCGCAAAGTCTCGCGCCGTTCCGAGTCCGGCGGACAAAGTTGGCCAGCCCCACCCCCCAAGGCTATAGCCCACCCGTTTTTGTGGCCTTTTTCTGCTGGACGAACTTGGCGCCCCATCCTTCGGGTGGTTATTTTTGGGCGTGGCTGTGGCCGCGGCATATTCTTGGCACACCGGAGGCCACTCGCAAAGTCTCGCGGCATTCCGAGTCCGGCGGACGAAGTTGGCCAGCCCCACCCCCCAATGCTATAGCCCACCCGTTTTTGTTGCCTTTTTTCGCTGGACGAACTTGACGCCCCGGCCTTCGGGCGGTTATTTTTATGCGCGGCTGTGCCCGCGGCCTATTTTTGGCACACGGAGGCGCCTCGCAAAGTCTCGCGCCATTCCGAGTCCGGCGGACGACGTTGGCTAGCCCCACCCCCCAAGGCTATAGCCCACCCGTTTTTGTGGCCTTTTTCCACTGGACATACTTGGCGCCCCGGCCTTTGGTCGGTTAGTTTTGGGCGCGGCTGTGCCCGCGGCCTATTTTTGGCACACGGAGGAGCCTCGTAAGGTCTCGCGCCATTCCGAGCCCGGCGGACGAAGTTGGCCAGCCCCACCCCCCAAGGCTATGGCCCACCCGTTTTTGTGGCTTTTTTCCGCTGGACGAACTTGGCGCCCCGGCCTTCGGGCAGTTATTTTTGGGAGCGGCTGTGCCCGCGGCCTATTTTTGGCACACGGAGGCGCCTCGCAAAGTCTCAAGGCATTCCGAGTCCGGCGGACAAAGTTGGCCAGCCCCACCCCCGAAGGCTATAGCCCACCCGTTTTTGTGGCCTTTTTCCGCTGGACGAACTTGGCGCCCCGGCCTTCGGGCAGTTATTTTTGGGAGCGGCTGTGCCCGTGGCCTATTTTTGGCACACGGAGGCGCCTCGCAAAGTCTCGCGCCATTCCGAGTCCGGCGGACGAAGTTGGCCAGCCCCACCCCCCCAAGGCTATAGCCCACCCATTTTTGTGGCCTTTTTCCGCTGGACGAACTTGGCACCCCGGCCTTCGGGCAGTTACTTTGGGGCGCAGCTTCGTCCGCAGCCTATTTTCTGCACACGGAGGCCCCTCGTAAAGTCTCGCGGCATTCCGAGTCCGGCGGACGAAGTTGGCCAGCCCCACCCCCCAAGGCTATAGCCCACCCGTTTTTGTGGCCTTTTTCCGATGGACGAACTTGGCGCCCCGGCCTTCGGGCAGTTATTTTTGGGCGCGGCTTTGCCCGCGGTATATTTTCTACACATGGAGGCCCCTCGCAAAGTCTCACGGTATTCCGAGTCCGGCGGACGAAGTTGGCCAGCCCCACCCCCCAAGGCTATAGCCCACCCGTTTTTGGGGCTTTTTTCCGCTGGACGAACTTGGCGCCCCGGCGTTCGGGCGGTTATTTTTGGGCGCGGCTTTGCCCGCGGTATTTTTTCTACACAAGGAGGCCCCTCGCAAAGTCTCGCGGTATTCCGAGTCCGGCGGACAAAGTTGGCCAGCCCCACCCCCCAAGGCTATAGCCCACCCGTTTTTGGGGCTTTTTTCCGCTGGACGACCTTGGCGCCCCGGCCTTCGGGCAGTTATTTTTGGGTGCGGCTTTGCCCGTGGCCTATTTTCTGCACACGGAGGCCCCTCGTAAAGTCTCGCGGCATCCGAGTCCGGCGGACGAAGTTGGCCAGCCCCACCCCCCAAGGCTATAGCCCACCCGTTTTTGTGGCCTTTTTCCGATGGACGAACTTGGCGCCCCGGCTTTCGGGCAGTTATTTTTGGGTGCGGCTTTGCCCGTGGCCTATTTTCTGCACACGGAGGCCCCTCGTAAAGTCTCGCGGCATTCCGAGTCCGGCGGACGAAGTGGGCCAGCCCCACCCCCCAAGGCTATAGCCCACCCGTTTTTGTGGACTTTTTCCGATGGACGAACTTGGCGCCCCGGCCTTCGGGCAGTTATTTTTGGGTGCGGCTTTGCCCGTGGCCTATTTTCTGCACACGGAGGCCCCTCGTAAAGTCTCGCGGCATTCCGAGTCCGGCGGACGAAGTTGGCCAGCCCCACCCCCCAAGGCTATAGCCCACCCGTTTTTGTGGCCTTTTTCCGATGGACGAACTTGGCGCCCCGGCCTTCGGGCAGTTACTTTGGGGTGCAGCTTCGTCCGCAGCCTATTTTCTGCACACGGAGGCCCCTCGCAAAGTCTCGTGGCATTCCGAGTCCGGCGGACGAAGTTGGCCAGCCCCACCCCAAGGCTATAGCCCACCCATTTTTGTGGCCTTTTTCCGCTGGACGAACTTGGCGCCCCGGCCTTCGGGCAGTTACTTTGGGGCGCAGCTTCGTCCGCAGCCTATTTTCTGCACACGGAGGCCCCTCGCAAAGTCTCGCGGCATTCTGAATCCGGCGGACGAAGTCGGCCAGCCCCACCCCCCAAGGCTATAGCCCACCCGTTTTTGTGGGCTTTTTCCGCTGTACGAACTTGGCGCCCCGGCCTTCGGGCAGTTATTTTGGGGCGCGGCTTCGCCCGCGGCCTATTTTTTGCACACGGAGGCCCCTCGCAAAGTCTCGCGGCATTCCGAGTCCGGCGGACGAAGTCGGCCAGCCCCACCCCCCAATGCTATAGCCCACCCGTTTTTGTTGCCTTTTTCCGCTGGTCGAACTTGGCGCCCCGGCCTTCGGGCGGTTATTTTAGGGCGTGGCTTTGCCCGCAGCCTATGTTCTGCACACGGAGGCCCCTCGCAAAGTCTCGCGGTATTCCGAGTCCGGCGGACGAAGTTGGCCAGCCCCACCCCCCAAGGCTATAGCCCACCCGTTTTTGTGGCCTTTTTCCGCTGGACGAACTTGGCGCCCCGGCCTTCGGGCGGTTATTTTTGGGCGCAGCTTTTTCGGCGCCCTATTTTTGGCACACGGAGGCCCCTCGCAAAGTCTCGCGGCATTCCGAGTCCGGCGGACGAAGTCGGCCAGCCCCACCCCCCAATGCTATAGCCCACCCGTTTTTGTGGCCTTTTTCCGCTTGACGAACTTGGCGCCACGGCCGTCGGGCAGTTATTTTTGGGCACGGGTTTGCCCACGGCCTAGTTTTGGTACAACGGAGTCCCCTCGCAAAGTCTCGCGGCATTCCGAGTCCGGCGGACGAAGTTGGCCAGCTCCACCCCCCAAGGCTATAGCCCACCCGTTTTTGTGGCCTTTTTCCGCTGGACGAACTTGGTGCCCCGGCCTTCGGGCGGTTATTTTTGGGCCCGGCTTTATTCGCAGCCTATTTTTGGCACATGGAGGCCCCTCGTAAAGTCTCACGGCATTCCAAGTCCGGCGGACGAAGTGGGCCAGCCCCACCCCCCAAGGCTATAGCCCACCCGTTTTTGTGGCCTTTTTCTGCTGGACGAACCTAGCGCCCCGGCCTTCGGGTGGTTATTTTTGGGCGCGGCATTGCCCGCGGCCTAATTTAGGCGAATGGAGGTGGCTCACAAAGTCTCGCGGCATTCCGAGTTCGGCGGACGAAGTTGGCCAGCCCCACCCCCCAAGGCTATAGCCCACCCGTTTTTGTGGCCTTTTTCCGCTGGACGAACTTGGCGCGCCGGCCTTCGCGCGGTTATTTTTGGGCGCGGCTTTGCCTGCAGTATATTTTTGGCACACGGAGGCCCCTCGCAAAGTCTCGCGGCATTCTGAGTCCGGCGGACGAAGTGCGCCAGCCCCACCCCCCAAGGCTATAGCCCACCCGTTTTTGTGGCCTTTTTCCGCTGGACGAACTTGGCGCCCCGGCCTTCGGGCGGTTATGTTTGGGCGCGGCTTTGCCCGCGGCCTACTTTTGGCACACGGAGGCCCCTCGCAAAGTCTCGCGGCATTCCGAATCCTGCGGACGAAGTTGGCCAGCCCCACCCCCCAAGGCTATAGCCCACCCGTTTTTGTGGCCTTTTTCCGCTGGACGAACTTGGCGCGCCGGCCTTCGCGCGGTTATTTTTGGGCGCGGCTTTGCCCGCAGCATATTTTTGGCACACGGAGGCCCCTCGCAAAGTCTCGCGGCATTCCGAGTCCGGCGGACGAAGTGGGCCAGCCCCACCCCCCAAGGTTATAGCCCACCCGTTTTTGTGGCCTTTTTCCGCTGGACGAACTTGGCGCCCCGGCCTTCGGGCGGTTATTTTTTGGCGCGGCTTTGCCCGAGGTCTAATTTTGGCACACGGAGGCCCCTCGAAAAGTCTCGCGGCATTCCGAGTCCGGCGGATGAAGTTGGCCAGCCCCACACCCCAAGGCTATAGCCCACCCGTTTTTGTGGCCTTTTTCCGCTGCACGAACTTGGCGCGCCCCGGTCTTCGGGCTGTTATTTTTGGGCGCGGCTTTGCCCGCTGCCTAGTTTTCGCACACGGAGGCCCCTCGAAAAGTCTCGCGGCATTCCGAGTCCGGCGGATGAAGTTGACCAGCCCCACCGCCCAAGGCTATAGCCCACCCGTTTTTGTGGCCTTTTTCCGCTGGACGAACTTGGCGCCCCGGCCTTCGGGATGTTATTTTTGTGCGCGGCTTTGCCCGCTGCCTATTTTTGGCACAAGGAGGCACCTCGTAAACTCTCGCGGCATTCCGAGTCCGGCAGACGGAGTTGGCCAGCCCCACCCCCCAAGGCTATAGCCCACCCGTTTTTTTGGCCTTTTTCCGCTGGACGAACTTGGCGCCCCGGCCTTCGGGAGGTTATTTTTGGGCGCGGCTCTGTCCGCGGCCTAATTTTGGCACACGGAGGCCCCTCGTAAAAAGTCTCGCGGCATTCCGAGTCCGGCGGACGAAGTTGGCCAGCCCCACCCCCCAAGGCTATAGCCCACCCGTTTTTGTGGCCTTTTTCCGCTGGACGAACTTGGCGGCCCGGCCTTCGGGAAGTTATTTTTGGGCGCGGCTTTGCACACGGCCTATTTTTGGCACACGGAGCCCCTCACAAAGTCTCGCGGCATTCCGAGTCCGGCGGACGAAGTTGGCCAGCCCCACCCCCCAAGGCTATAGCCCACCCGTTTTTGTGGCCTTTTTCCGCTGGACGAACTTGGCGCCCCCGCCTTCGGGCGGTTATTTTTGGGCCCAGCTTTGTTCGCGGCCTATTTTTGGCACACGGAGCCCCTCACAAAGTCTCGCGGCATTCCGAGTCCGGCGGACGAAGTTGGGCAGCCCCACCCCCCAAGGCTATAGCCCACCCGTTTTTGTGGCCTTTTTCCGCTGGACGAACTTGGCGCCCCCCGCCTTCGGGCGGTTATTTTTGGGCCCAGCTTTGTTCGCGGCCTATTTTTGGCACACGGAGGCCCCTCGCAAAGTTTCGCGGCATTCCGAGTCCGGGGGACGATGTTGGCCAGAGCCACCCCCCAAGGCTATAGCCCACCCGTTTTTGTGGCCTTTTTCCGCTGGACGAACTTAGCGCCCCGGCCTTCGTGCGGTTATTTTTGGGCGCGGCTTGCCCACGGCCTATTTGTGGCACACGGAGGCCCCTGGCAAAGTCTCGCAGCATTCCGAGACCGGGGGATGATGTTGGCCAGCCCCACCCCCCAAGGCTATAGCCCACCCGTTTTTATGGCCTTTTTCCGCTGGACGAACTTGGCGCCCCGGCCTTCGCGCGGTTAATTTTGGGCGCGGCTTTGCCCGCTGCCTATTTTTGGCACACGGAGGCCCCTCGTCAAGTCTCGCGGCATTCCGAGTCCGGCGGACGAAGTTGGCCAGCCCCACCCCCCAAGGCTATAGCCCACCCCGTTTTTGTGGCCTTTTTCCGCTGGACGAACTTGGCGCGCCGGCCTTCGGGCGGTTATTTTAGGGCGCGGGTTTTCCCGCGGCCTATTTTTGGCACACGGAGGCCCCTCTCAAAGTCTCGCGCCATTCCGAGTCCGGCGGACGAAGTGGGCCAGCCCCACCCCCCAAGGCTATAGCCCACCCGTTTTTGTGGCCTTTTTCTGGTGGACGAACTTAGCGCCCCGGCCTTCGTGCGGTTATTTTTGGGCGCGGCTTGCCCGCGGCCTATTTGTGGCACACGGAGGCCCCTCGCAAAGTCTCGCAGCATTCCGAGTCCGGGGGACGATGTTGGCCAGCCCCACCCCCCCAAGGGTATAGCCCACCCGTTTTTATGGCCTTTTTCCGCTGGACGAACTTGGCGCCCCGGCCTTCGCGCGGTTATTTTTGGGCGCGGCTTTGCCCGCGGCCTACTTTTGGCACACGGAGGCCCCTCGCAAAGTCTCGCGGCATTCCGAGTCCGGCGGACGAAGTGGGCCAGCCCCACCCCCCAAGGCTATAGCCCACCCGTTTTTGTGGCGTTTTTCCGCTGGACGAACTTGGCGCCCCGGCCTTCGGGTGGTTATTTTTGTGCGCGGCTGTGCCCACGGCCTAGTTTTGGCACACGGAGGTGCCTCGCAAAGTCTCGCGCCATTCCGAGTCCGGCGGACGAAGTTGGCCAGCCACACCCCCCAAGGCTATAGCCCAACCGTTTTTATGGCCTTTTTCCGCTGGACGAACTTGGCGGCCCGGCCTTCGGGTGGTTATTTTTGTGCGCGGCTGTGCCCTCGGCCTAGTTTTGGCACACAGAGGTGCCTCGCAAGTCTCGCGCCATTCCGAGTCCGGCGGACGAAGTTAGCCAGCCCCACCCCCCAAGGCTATAGCCCACCCGTTTTTGTGGCCTTTTTTCCGCTGGACGAACTTTGCGCCCCGGCCTTCGGGCGGTTATTTTTGGGCGTGGGTTTGCCCGCGGCCTATTTTTGGCACATGGAGGCCCCTCTCAAAGTCTCGCGCCATTCCGAGTCCGGCGGACGAAGGGGCCAGCCCCACCCCCCAAGGCTATAGCCCACCCGTTTTTGCGGCCTTTTTCCGCTGGACGAACTTGGCGCCCCAGCCTTCAGGCGGTTATTTTTGTGTGCAGCTGCGTCCGCGGCCTCTTTTTGGACCACGGAGGCACCTCGCAAAGTCTCGCGCCATTCCGAGTCCGGCGGACGAAGTTGGCCGGCCCCACCCCCCAAGGCTATAGCCCACCCGTTTTTGTGGCCTTTTTCCGCTGGACGAACTTGGCGCCCCGGCCTTCGGGCGGTTATTTTTGGGCGTGGGTTTGCCCGCGGCCTATTTTTGGCACACGGAGGCCCCTCTCAAAGTCTCGCGCCATTCCGAGTCCGGCGGACGAAGGGGCCAGCCCCACCCCCCAAGGCTATAGCCCACCCCGTTTTTGTAGCCTTTTTCCGCTGGACGAACTTGGCGCCCCGGCCTTCGGCTGGTTATTTTTGGGCGCGGCTGTACCCGCGGCCTATTTTTGGCACATGGAGGCGCCTCGCAAAGTCTCGCGCCATTCCGAGTCCGGCGGACGAAGTCGGCCATCCCCACCCCCCAAGGCTATAGCCCAACCGTTTTTATGGCCTTTTTCCGCTGGACGAACTTGGCGGCCCGGCCTTCGGGTGGTTATTTTTGTGCGCGGCTGTGCCCTCGGCCTAGTTTTGGCACACAGAGGTGCCTCGCAAGTCTCGCGCCATTCCGAGTCCGGCGGACGAAGTTTGCCAGCCCCACCCCCCAAGGCTATAGCCCACCCGTTTTTGTGGCCTTTTTCCGCTGGACGAATTTGGCGCCCCAGTCTTCGGGCGGTTATTTTTGTGCGCGGCTGCGCCCGCGGCCTATTTTTGGACCACGGAGGCACCTCGCAAAGTCTCACGCCATTCCGAGTCCGGCGGACGAAGTTGGCCAGCTCCACCCCCCAAGGCTATAGCCCACCCGTTTTTGTGGGCTTTTTCCGCTGGACGAACTTGTCGCCCCAGCCTTCGGCTGGTTATTTTTGGGCGCGGCTGTACCCGCGGCCTATTTTTGGCACATGGAGGCGCCTCACAAAGCCTCGCGCCATTCAGAGTCCGGCGGACGAAGTTGGCCAGCCCCACCCCCCAAGGCTATAGCCCACCCGTTTTTGTGGCCTTTTTCCGCTGGACGAACTTGGCGCCCCAGCCTTCGGGTGATTATTTTTGTGCGCGGCTGTACCCACAGCCTAGTTTTGGCACACGGAGGTGCCTCGCAAAGTCTCGCGCCATTCCGAGTCCGGCGGACGAAGTTGGCCAGCCCCACACCCCAAGGCTATAGCCCACCCGTTTTTGTGGCCTTTTTCCGCTGGACGAACTTGGGGCCCCGGCCTTCGGGTGGTTATTTTTGTGCGCGGCTGCGCCCGCGGCCTATTTTTGGCACACGGAGTCATCCCGCAAAGCCTCGCGCCTTTCCGTGTCCGGCGGACGAAGTTGGCCAGCGCCACCCCCCAAGGCTATAGCCCACCCGTTTTTGTGGGCTTTTTCCGCTGGACGAACTTGGCGCCCCGGCCTTCGGGCGGTTATTTTTGGCTGCGGCTGTGCACGCGTCCTAATTTTGGCACATGGAGGCGCCTCGCAAAGTCTCACGCCATTCCGAGTCCGGCGGACGAAGTGGGCCAGCCCCACCCGCCAAGGCTATAGCCCACCCGTTTTTGTGGGCTTTTTCCGCTGGACGAACTTGGCCCCCCCGCCATCGGGCGGTTATTTTTGGACGCGGCTGTGCCCGCAGTCTATTTTTGGCACACGGAGGTGCCTCGCAAAGTCTCGCGCCATTCCGAGTCCGGCGGACGAAGTTGGCCAACCCCACCCCCCAAGGCTATAGCCCACTCGTTTTTGTGGGCTTTTTCCGCTGGACGAACTTAGCGCTCCGGCCTTCGGGCTGTTATTTTTGGGCGCGGCTGTGCCCACGACCTATTTTTGGCACATGGAGGTGCCTCGGAAAGTCTCGCGCCATTTCGAGTCCGGCGGACGAAGTTGGCCAGCCCCACCCCCAAGGCTATAGCCCACCCGTTTTTGTGGGCTTTTTCCGCTGGACGAAATTGGCGCTCCAGCCTTCGGGCTGTTATTTTTGGGCGCGGCTGTGCCCGCGACCTATTTTTGGCACATGGAGGTGCCTCTCAAAGTCTCGCGCCATTTCGAGTCCGGCGGACGAAGTTGGCCAGCCCCACCCCCAAGACTATAGCGCACCCGTTTTTGTGGTCTTTTTCCGCTGGACGAATTTGGCGCCCCGGCCTTCGGGCGGTTATTTTTTGGAGCGGCTGTGCCCGCGGCCTATTTTTGCCACACGGAGGCACCTCGCAAAGTACCGCGCCATTCCGAGTCCGGCGGACGAAGTTGGCCAGCCCCACACCCCAAGGCTATAGCCCACCCGTTTTTGTGGCCTTTTTCCGCTGGACGAACTTGGCGCCCCGGCCTTCGGGTGGTTATTTTTATGCGCGGCTGCGCCCGCGGCCTATTTTTGGCACACGGAGGCGTCTCGCAAAGCCTCGCGCCATTCCGTGTCCGGCGGACGAAGTTGGCCAGCCCCACCCCCCAAGGCTATAGCCCACCAGTTTTTGTGATCTTTTTCCGCTGGATGAACTTGGCGCCCCGGCCTTCGGGCGGTTATTTTTGGCCGCGGCTGTGCACGCGTCCTAATTTTGGCACATGGAGGTGCCTCGCAAAGTCTCACGCCATTCCGAGTCCGGCGGACGAAGTGGGCCAGCCCCACCCGCCAAGGCTATAGCCCACCCGTTTTTGTGGGCTTTTTCCGCTGGACGAACTTGGCGCTCCGGCCTTCGTGCTGTTATTTTTGGGCGCGGCTGTGTCCGCGACCTATTTTTGTCACACGGAGGTGCCTCGCAAAGTCTCGCACCATTCCGAGTCCGGCGGACGAAGTTGGCCAGCCCCACACCCAAAGGCTATAGACCACCCGTTTTTGTGGGCTTTTTCCGCTGGAGGAACTTGGCGCCCCGGCCTTCGGGCGGTTATTTTTGGGCGCGGCTGTGCCCGCGGCCTAATTTTGGCACACGGAAGTGCCTCACAAAGTCTGGCGGCATTCCGAGTCCGGCGGACGAAGTTGGCCATCCCCACCCCCCAAGGCTATAGCCCACCCGTTTTTGTGGGCTTTTTCCGCTGGACGAACTTGGCGCCCCGGCCTTCGGGTGGTTATTTTTGGGCGCGGCTGTGTCCGCAGCCTATTTTTGGCACACGGAGGCGCCTCGTACAGGCTCGTGCAATTCCAAGTCCGGCGGACGAAGTTGGCCAGCCCCACTCCCCAAGGCTATAGCCCACCCATTTTTGTGGCCATTTTCCGCTGGACGAACTTGGCGCCCCGGCCTTCGGGTAGTTATTTTTGGGAGCGGCTGTGCCCGTGGCCTATTTTTGGCACACGGAGGCGCCTTGCAAAGTCTGGCGGCATTCCGAGTCCGGCGGACGAAGTTGGCCAGCCCCAGCCCCCAAGGCTATAGCCCACCCATTTTTGTGGCCTTTTTCCGCTGGACGAACTTGGCGCCCCGGCCTTCAGGAAGTTATTTTTGGGCGCGGTTTTTTCCGCGGCCTATTTTTGGCACATGGAGGCGCCTCGTAAAGTGTCGCGCCATTCCGAGTCCGCCGGACGAAGTTGGCCAGCCGCACCCCCCTAGGCTATAGCCCACCCGTTTTTGTGGGCTTTTTCCGCTGGACGAACTTGGCGCCCCAGCCTTCGGGCGGTTATTTTTGGGCGCGGCTGTGCCCGTGGCCTATTTTTGGCTCACGGAGGCACCTCGCCAAGTCTCACGCCATTCTGAGTCCGGCGGACGAAGTTGGCCAGCCCCACCCCCCAAGGCTATAGCCCACCCGTTTTTGCGGGCTTTTTCCGCTGGACGAACTTGGCGCCCGGCCTTCGGGCGGTTATTTTTGGGCGCGGCTGTGCCCGCAGCCTATTTTTGGCACACGGAGGTGCCTCGCAAAGTCTCGCGCCATTCCGAGTCCGGCGGACGAAGTGGGCCGGCCCAACCCCCCAAGGCTGTAGCCCACCCATTTTTGTGGCCTTTTTCCGCTGGACGAACTTGGCGCCCCAGCCTGCGGCCGGTTATTTTTGGGCACGGCTGTGCCCATGGCCTATTTTTGGCACACGGAGGTGCCTTGCAAAGTCTCGCGCCATTCTGAGTCCGGCGGACGAAGTTGGCCAGCCCCAGCCCCCAAGGCTATAGCCCACCCATTTTTGTGGCCTTTTTCCGCTGGACGAACTTGGCGCCCCGGCCTTCAGGAAGTTATTTTTGGGCGCGGTTTTTTCCGCGGCCTATTTTTGGCACATGGAGGCGCCTCGTAAAGTATCGCGCCATTCCGAGTCCGCCGGACGAAGTTGGCCAGCCCCACCCCCCTAGGCTATAGCCCACCCGTTTTTGTGGGCTTTTTCCGCTGGACGAACTTGGCGCCCCAGCCTTCGGGCGGTTATTTTTGGGCGCGGCTGTGCCCGTGGCCTATTTTTGTCTCACGGAGGCACCTCGCAAAGTCTCACGCCATTCCGAGTCCGGCGGACGAAGTGGGCCAGCCCCACCCCCCAAGGCTGTAGCCCACCCGTTTTTGCGGGCTTTTTCCGCTGGACGAACTTGGCGCCCGGCCTTCGGGCGGTTATTTTTGGGCGCGGCTGTGCCCGCAGCCTATTTTTGGCACACGGAGGTGCCTCGCAAAGTCTCGCGCCATTCCGAGTCCGGCGGACGAAGTGGGCCGGCCCAACCCCCCAAGGCTGTAGCCCACCCGTTTTTGTGGCCTTTTTCCGCGGGATGAACTTGGCGCCCCGGTCTTCGGGCAGTTATTTTTGGGTGCGGCTGTGCCTGCGGACTATTTTTGGCACACGGAGGCGCCTCGCAAAGTCTCGCGCCATTCCGAGTCCGGCGGACGAAGTCGGCCAGCCCCACCCCCCAAGGCTATAGCCCACCCGTTTTTGTGGCCTTTTTCCGCTGGACGAACTTGGCGCCCCGGCCTTCGGGTGGTTATTTTTGTGCGGGGCTGTGCCCACGGCCTAGTTTTGGCACACGGAGGTGCCTCCCAAAGTCTCGCGCCATTCCGAGTCCGGCGGACGAAGTTGGCCAGCCACACCCCCCAAGGCTATAGCCCACCCGTTTTTGTGGCCTTTTTCTGATGGACGAACTTGGCGCCCCGGTCTTCGGGCAGTTATTTTTGGGCACGGCTGTGTCCATGGCCTATTTTTGGCTCACGGAGGCGCCTTGCAAAGTCTCGCGCCATTCCGAGTCCGGCGGACGAAGTTGGCCAGCCCCACCCCCGAAGGCTATAGCCCACCCATTTTTGTGGCCTTTTTCCGCTGGACGAACTTGGCGCCCCGGACTTCGGGCAGTTATTTTTCGGCGCGGTTTTGTCTACGACCTATTTTTGGCACACGGAGGCGCCTTGTAAAGTCTCGCGCCATTCCGAGTCCGGCGAAGGAAGTTGGCCAGCCCCACCCCCCAAGGCTACAGCCCTCCCGTTTTTTTGGGCTTTTTCCGGCGGACGAACTTGGCGCCCCGGCCTTCGGGCGGTTATTTTTGGGCGCGGCTGTGCCCGCGGCCTATTTTTGGCACACGGAGGCGCCTCGCAAAGCCTCGCTCAATTCCGAGTCCGGCGAACGAAGTTGGCCAGCCCCACCTCCCAAGGCTATAGCCCAACCGTTTTTATGGCCTTTTTCCGCTGGACGAACCTGGCGGCCCGGCCTTCGGGTGGTTATTTTTGTGCGCGGCTGTGCCCTCGGCCTAGTTTTGGCACACAGAGGTGCCTCGCAAAGTCTCGCGCCATTCCGAGTCCGGCGGACGAAGTTTGCCAGCCCACCCCCCAAGGCTATAGCCCACCCGTTTTTGTGGCCTTTTTCCGCTGGACGAATTTGGCGCCCCAGTCTTCGGGCGGTTATTTTTGTGCGCGGCCGCGCCCGCGGCCTATTTTTGGACCACGGAGGCACCTCGCAAAGTCTCACGCCATTCCGAGTCCGGCGGACGAAGTTGGCCAGCTCCACCCCCCAAGGCTATAGCCCACCCGTTTTTGTCGGCTTTTTCCGCTGGACGAACTTGTCGCCCCAGCCTTCGGCTGGTTATTTTTGGGCGCGGCTGTACCCGCGGCCTATTTTTGGCACATGGAGGCGCCTCACAAAGCCTCGCGCCATTCAGAGTCCGGCGGACGAAGTTGGCCAGCCCCACCCCCCAAGGCTATAGCCCACCCGTTTTTGTGGCCTTTTTCCGCTGGACGAACTTGGCGCCCCAGCCTTCGGGTGATTATTTTTGTGCGCGGCTGTACCCACGGCCTAGTTTTGGCACACGGAGGTGCCTCGCAAAGTCTCGCGCCATTCCGAGTCCGGCGGACGAAGTTGGCCAGCCCCACACCCCAAGGCTATAGCCCACCCGTTTTTGTGGCCTTTTTCCGCTGGACGAACTTGGGGCCCCGGCCTTCGGGTGGTTATTTTTGTGCGCGGCTGCGCCCGCGGCCTATTTTTGGCACACGGAGTCATCTCGCAAAGCCTCGCGCCATTCCGTGTCCGGCGGACGAAGTTGGCCAGCGCCACCCCCCCAAGGCTATAGCCCACCCGTTTTTGTGGGCTTTTTCCGCTGGACGAACTTGGCGCCCCGGCCTTCGGGCGGTTATTTTTGGCCGTGGCTGTGCACGCATCGTAATTTTGGCACATGGAGGCGCCTCACAAAGTCTCACGCCATTCCGAGTCCGGCGGACGAAGTGGGCCAGCCCCACCCGCCAAGGCTATAGCCCACCCGTTTTTGTGGGCTTTTTCCACTGGACGAACTTGGCCCCCCCGCCATCGGGCGGTTATTTTTGGACGCGGCTGTGCCCGCAGCCTATTTTTGGCACACGGAGGTGCCTCGCAAAGTCTCGCGCCATTCCGAGTCCGGCGGAAGAAGTTGGCCAACCCCCACCCCCCAAGGCTATAGCCCACTCGTTTTTGTGGACTTTTTCCGCTGGACGAACTTGGCGCTCCGGCCTTCGGGCTGTTATTTTTGGGCGCGGCTGTGCCCACGACCTATTTTTGGCACATGGAGGTGCCTCGGAAAGTCTCGCGCCATTTCGAGTCCGGCGGACGAAGTTGGCCAGCCCCACCCCCCAAGGCTATAGCCCACCCCGTTTTTGTGGGCTTTTTCCGCTGGACGAAATTGGCGCTCCAGCCTTCGGGCTGTTATTTTTGGGCGCGGCTGTGCCCGCGACCTATTTTTGGCACATGGAGGTGCCTCTCAAAGTCTCACACCATTCCGAGTCCGGCTGACGAAGTTGGCCAGCCCCACTCCCCAAGGCTATAGCGCACCCGTTTTTGTGGTCTTTTTCCGCTGGACGAACTTGGCGCCCCGGCCTTCGGGCGGTTATTTTTTGGCGCGGCTGTGCCCGCGGCCTATTTTGGCCACACGGAGGCACCTCGCAAAGTACCCGCGCCATTCCGAGTCCGGCGGACGAAGTTGGCCAGCCCCACACCCCAAGGCTATAGCCCACCCGTTTTTGTGGCCTTTTTCCGCTGGACGAACTTGGCGCCCCGGCCTTCGGGTGGTTATTTTTATGCGCGGCTGCGCCCGCGGCCTATTTTTGGCACACGGAGGCGTCTCGCAAAGCCTCGCGCCATTCCGTGTCCGGCGGACGAAGTTGGCCAGCCCCACCCCCCAAGGCTATAGCCCACCCGTTTTTGTGATCTTTTTCCGCTGGATGAACTTGGCGCCCCGGCCTTCGGGCGGTTATTTTTGGCCGCGGCTGTGCACGCGTCCTAATTTTGGCACATGGAGGTGCCTCGCAAAGTCTCACGCCATTCCGAGTCCGGCGGACGAAGTGGGCCAGCCCCAGCCGCCAAGGCTATAGCCCACCCGTTATTGTGGGCTTTTTCCGCTGGACGAACTTGGCGCCCCCGGCCTTCGGGTGGTTATTTTTGGGCGCGGGCTGTGGTCCGCGGCCTATTTTTGGCACACGGAGGCGCCTCGTAAAGGCTCGTGCAATTCCAAGTCCGGCGGACGAAGTTGGCCAGCCCCAGCCCCCAAGGCTATAGTCCCACCCGTTTGTTTTGGGCTTTTTCCGCTGGACGAACTTGGCGCCCCCGGCCTTCGGGCGGTTATTTTTGGGCTCGGCTGTGCCCGCAGCCTATTTTTGTCACACGGAGGCGCCTCGCAAAGTCTCGCACCATTCCGAGTCCGGCGGACGAAGTTGGCCAGCCCCCACTCCCCAAGGCTATAGCCCACCCATTTTTGTGGCCATTTTCCGCTGGACGAACTTGGCGCCCCGGCCTTCGGGTAGTTATTTTTGGGAGCGGCTGTGCCCGTGGCCTATTTTTGGCACACGGAGGCGCCTTGCAAAGTCTGGCGGCATTCCGAGTCCGCGCGGACGAAGTGGGCCAGCCCCAGCCCCCAAGGCTATAGCCCACCCGTTTTTGTGGCCTTTTTCCGCTGGACGAACTTGGCGCCCCAGCCTGCGGCCGGTTATTTTTGGGCACGGCTGTGCCCGCGGCCTATTTTTGGCACACGGAGGCGTCTCGCAAAGCCTCGCGCCATTCCGTGTCCGGCGGACGAAGTTGGCCAGCCCCACCCCCCAAGGCTATAGCCCACCCGTTTTTGTGATCTTTTTCCGCTGGATGAACTTGGCGCCCCGGCCTTCGGGCGGTTATTTTTGGCCGCGGGCTGTGTACGCGTCCTAATTTTGGCACATGGAGGTGCCTCGCAAAGTCTCCACGCCATTCCGAGTCCGGCGGACGAAGTGGGCCAGCCCCAGCCGCCAAGGGCTATAGCCCACCCGTTATTGTGGGCTTTTTCCGCTGGACGAACTTGGCGCCCCGGCCTCTTCGGGTGGTTATTTTTGGGCGCGGCTGTGTCCGCGGCCTATTTTTGGCACACGGAGGCGCCTCGTAAAGGCTCGTGCAATTCCAAGTCCGGCGGACGAAGTTGGCCAGCCCCAGCCCCCCAAGGCTATAGTCCACCCGTTTTTTTGGGCTTTTTCCGCTGGACGAACTTGGCGCCCCGGCCTTCGGGCGGTTATTTTTGGGCTCGGCTGTGCCCGCAGCCTATTTTTGTCACACGGAGGCGCCTCGCAAAGTCTCGCACCATTCCGAGTCCGGCGGACGAAGTTGGCCAGCCCCACTCCCCAAGGCTATAGCCCACCCATTTTTGTGGCCATTTTCCGCTGGACGAACTTGGCGCCCCGGCCTTCGGGTAGTTATTTTTGGGAGCGGCTGTGCCCGTGGCCTATTTTTGGCACACGGAGGCGCCTTGCAAAGTCTGGCGGCATTCCGAGTCCGGCGGACGAAGTGGGCCAGCCCCAGCCCCCAAGGCTATAGCCCACCCGTTTTTGTGGCCTTTTTCCGCTGGACGAACTTGGCGCCCCAGCCTGCGGCCGGTTATTTTTGGGCACGGCTGTGCCCATGGCCTATTTTGGCACACGGAGGTGCCTTGCAAAGTCTCGCGCATTCCGAGTCCGGCGGACGAAGTTGGCCAGCCCCAGCCCCCAAGGCTATAGCCCACCCATTTTTGTGGCCTTTTTCCGCTGGACGAACTTGGCGCCCCGGCCTTCAGGAAGTTATTTTTGGGCGCGGTTTTTTCCGCGGCCTATTTTTTGGCACATGGAGGCGCCTCGTAAAGTGTCGCGCCATTCCGAGGTCCGCCGGACGAAGTTGGCTAGCCCCACCCCCCTAGGCTATAGCCCACCCGTTTTTGTGGGCTTTTTTCCGCTGGACGAACTTGGCGCCCCAGCCTGTCGGGCGGTTATTTTTGGGCGCGGCTGTGCCCGTGGCCTATTTTTGTCTCACGGAGGCACCTCGCAAAGTCTCACGCCATTCCGAGTTCGGCGGACGAAGTGGGCCAGCCCCCACCCCCCAAGGCTATAGCCCACCCGTTTTTGCGGGCTTTTTCCGCTGGACGAACTTGGCGCCCGGCCTTCGGGCGGTTATTTTTGGGGCGCGGCTGTGCCCGCAGCCTATTTTTGGCACACGGAGGTGCCTCGCAAAGTCTCGCGCCATTCCGAGTCCGGCGGACGAAGTGGGCCGGCCCAACCCCCCAAGGCTGTAGCCCACCCGTTTTTGTGGCCTTTTTCCGCGGGACGAACTTGGCGCCCCCGGTCTTCGGGCAGTTATTTTTGGGTGCGGCTGTGCCTGCGGACTATTTTTGGCACACGGAGGCGCCTCGCAAAGTCTCGCGCCATTCCGAGTCCGGCGGACGAAGTGGGCCAGCCCCACCCCCCAAGGCTATAGCCCCGCCCGTTTTTGTGGGCTTTTTCCGCTGGACGAACTTGGCGCCCCGGACTTCGGGCGGTTATTTTTTGGCGCGGCTGTGCCCGTAGACTATTTTTGGCCACACGGAGGTGCCTCGCAAAGTCTCGCGCCATTCCGAGTCCGGCGGACGAAGTTGGCCAGCGCCACCCCCCCAAGGCTATAGCCCACCCGTTTTTGCGGGCTTTTTCCGCTGGACGAACTTGGCGCCCCGCCTCTCGGACGGTTATTTTTGGGCGCGGCTGTGCCCGTGGCCTATTTTTGGCACACGGAGGTGCCTCGCAAAGTCTCGCGCCATTCCGAGTCCGGCGGACGAAGTTGGCCAGCCCCACCCCCCAAGGCTGTAGGCCACCCGTTTTTGTGGCCTTTTTCCGCGATACAAACTTTGCGCCCCGGCCTTCGGCGGTTATTTTTGGGTGCGGCTGTGCCCGTGGCCTATTTTTGGCACACGGAGGCGCCTCGCAAAGTCTCGCGCCATTCCGAGTCCGGCGGACGAAGTGGGGCAGCCGCACCCCCCAAGGCTATAGCCCGCCCGTTTTTGTGGGCTTTTTCCACTGGACGAACATGGCGCCCCGGACTTCGGGCGGTTATTTTATGGCGCGGCTGTGCCCGCGTCCTATTTTTGTCACACAGAGGCGCCTCGCAAAGTCTCCCGCCATTCCGAGTCCGGCAGACGAAGTTTGCCAGCCCCACCCCCCAAGGCTATAGCCCACCCGTTTTTGTGGCCTTTTTCCGCTGGACGAACTTGGCTCCCCGGCCTTCGGGCGGTTATTTTTGGGCGTGGCTGTGCCCGCGGCCTATTTTTTGCACACGGAGGCGCCTCGCAAAGCCTCGCGCCATTCCGAGTCCGACGGACGAAGTTGGCCAGCCCCACCCCCCAAGCCTATAGCCCACCCGTTTTTGTGGCCTTTTTCCGCTGGATGAACATGGCGCCCCGGCCTTCGGGCGGTTATATTTGGGCGCGGCTCTGCTCGCGGCCTATTTTTGGCACACGGAGGTGCCTCACAAAGTCTCGCGCCATTCGGAGTCCGGCGGACGAAGTGGGCCAGCCCCACTCCCCAAGGCTATAGCCCACCCGTTTTTGCGGGCTTTTTCCGCTGGACGAACTTGGCGCCCCGGCCTTCGGGGGGTTATTTTTGGGTGCGGCTGTGCCCCGGCCTATTTTTGGCACATGGAGGCACCTCGCAAAGTCTCGCGCCATTCCGAATCCGGCGGACGAAATGGGCCAGCCCCACCCCCCAAGGCTATAGCCCACCCGCTTTTGTGGGCTTTTTCCGTTGGACGAACTTGGCGCCCCGGCCTTCGGGCGGTTATTTTTGGGTGTGGCTGTGCCCGTGGCCTATTTTAGGCACACGGAGGCACCTCGCAAAGTCTCGCGCCATTCCGAGTCCGGCGGACGAAGTTGGCGAGCCCCACCCCCGAAGGATATAGCCCACCCGTTTTTGTGGTCTTTTTCCGCTGGACGAACTTGGCGCCCCGGGCTTCGGGCGTTAATTTTTGGGCGCGGCTGTGCCCGCGGCCTATTTTTGGCACACGGAGGTGCCTTGCAAAGTCTGGCGGCATTCCGAGTCCGGCGGATGAAGTTGGCCAGCCCCAGCCCCCAAGGCTATAGCCCACCCGTTTTTGTGCCCTTTTTCCGCTGGACGAACTTGGCGCCCCGGCCTTCGGGCGGTTATTTTTGGGATCGGCTGTGCCCGCGGCTTAATTTTGGCACACGGAGGTGCCTCGTAAACTCTCGCGCCATTCCGAGTCCGGCGGACGAAGTTGGCCAGCACCACCCCCCAAGGCTATAGCCCACCCGTTTTTGCGGGCTTTTTCCGCTGGACGAACTTGGCGCCCCGCCTTCGGACGGTTATTTTTGGGCGTGGCTGTGCCCGCGGCCTATTTTTGGCACATGGAGGTGCCTCGCAAAGTCTCGCGCCATTCCGAGTCCGGCGGACGAAGTTGGCCAGCCCCACCCCCCAAGGCTGTAGCCCACCCGTTTTTGTGGCCTTTTTCCGCGGGACGAACTTTGCGCCCCGGCCTTCGGGCGGTTATTTTTGGGTGCGGCTGTGCCCGTGGCCTATTTTTGGCACACGGAGGTGCCTCGCAAAGTCTCGCGCCATTCCGAGTCCGGCGGACGAAGTGGGCCAGCCCCACCCCCCAAGGCTATAGCCCGCCCGTTTTTGTGGGCTTTTTCCACTGGACGAACATGGCGCCCCGGACTTCGGGCGGTTATTTTATGGCGCGGCTGTGCCCGCGTCCTATTTTTGTCACACGGAGGCGCCTCGCAAAGTCTCCCGCCATTCCGAGTCCGGCAGACAAAGTTTGCCAGCCCCACCCCCCAATGCTATAGCCCACCCGTTTTTGTGGCCTTTTTCCGCTGGATGAACTTGGCTCCCCGGCCTTCGGGCGGTTATTTTTGGGAGTGGCTGTGCCCGCGGCCTATTTTTGGCACACGGAGATGCCTCGCAAAGCCTCGCGCCATTCCGAGTCCGGCGGACGAAGTTGGCCAGCCCCACCCCCCAAGCCTATAGCCCACCCGTTTTTGTGGCCTTTTTCCGCTGGATGAACATGGCGCCCCGGCCTTCGGGCGGTTATATTTGTGCGCGGCTCTGCTCGCGGCCTATTTTTGGCACACGGAGGTGCCTCACAAAGTCTCGCGCCATTCGGAGTCCGGCGGACGAAGTGGGCCAGCCCCACTCCCCAAGGCTATAGCCCACCCGTTTTTGCGGGCTTTTTCCGCTGGACGAACTTGGCGCCCCGGCCTTCGGGGGGTTATTTTTGGGTGCGGCTGTGCCCCGGCCTATTTTTGGCACATGGAGGCACCTCGCAACGTCTCGCGCCATTCCGAGTCCGGCGGACGAAATGGGCCAGCCCCACCCCCCAAGGCTATAGCCCACCCGCTTTGTGGGCTTTTTCCGTTGGACGAACTTGGCGCCCCGGCCTTCGGGCGGTTATTTTTGGGTGCGGCTTTGCCCGCGGCCTATTTTTGGCACACGGAGGCACCTCGCAAAGTCTCGTGCCATTCCGAGTCCGGTGGACGAAGTTGGCGAGCCCCACCCCCGAAGGATATAGCCCACCCGTTTTTGTGGTCTTTTTCCGCTGGACGAACTTGGCGCCCCGGGCTTCGGGCGTTAATTTTCGATGCGGCTGTGCCCGCGGCCTATTTTTGGCACACGGAGGTGCCTTGCAAAGTCTGGCGGCATTCCGAGTCCGGCGGATGAAGTTGGCCAGCCCCAGCCCCCAAGGCTATAGCCCACCCGTTTTTGTGCCCTTTTTCCGCTGGACGAACTTGGCGCCCCGGCGTTCGGGCGGTTATTTTTGGGAGCGGCTGTGCCTGCGGCTTAATTTTGGCACACGGAGGTGCCTCGTAAACTCTCGCGCCATTCCGAGTCCGGCGCACGAAGTTGGCCAGCACCAACCCCCAAGGCTATAGCCCACCCGTTTTTGCGGGCTTTTTCCGCTGGACGAATTTGGCGCCCGGCCTTCGGACGGTTATTTTTGGGCGCGGCTGTGCCCGCGGCCTATTTTTGGCACACAGAGGTGCCTTGCAAAGTCTCGCGCCATTCCGAGTCCGGCGGACGAGGTGGGCCAGCCCCACCCCCCAATGCTATAGCCCACCCGTTTTTGTGGCCTTTTTCCGCTGGACGAACTTGGCGCGCCAGCCTTCGGGCGGTTATTTTTGGGCGTGGCTGTGCCCGCGGCCTATTTTTGGCACACGGAGTCACCTCGCAAAGTATCGCGCCAATCCGAGTCCGGTGGACGAAGTTGGCCAGTCCCACCCCCCAAGGCTATCGCCCACCCGTTTTTGTGGGCTTTTTCCGCTGGACGAACGTGGCGCCCCGTCCTTCGGGCGTTAATTTTTGATGCGGCTGTGCCCGCGGCCTATTTTTGGCACACGGAGGCACCTCGCAATGTTTTGCGCCATTCCGAGCCCAGCAGATGAAGTTGGCCAGCCCCACCCCCCAAGGCTATAGCGCACCCGTTTTTGTGGCCTTTTTCCGCTGGACGAACTTGGCGCCCCGGCCTTCGGGCGGTTATTTTTAGGCGCGGCTGTGCCCGCGGCTTATTTTTGGCACACGGAGTCGCCTCGCAAAGTATCGCGCCAATCCGAGTCCGGCGGACGAAGTTGGGCAGTCCCACCCCCCAAGGCTATCGCCCACACCCGTTTTTGTGGGCTTTTTCCGCTGGACGAACGTGGCGCCCCGGCCTTCGGGGGGTTATTTTTGGGCACGGCTGTGCCTGCGGCCTATTTTTGGCGCACGGAGGCACCTTGCAATGTTTCGCGCCATTCCGAGCCCAGCAGATGAAGGTGGCCAGCCCCACCCCCCAAGGCTATAGCCCACCCGTTTTTGGGACCTTTTTCCGCTGGACGAACTTGGCGCCCCTGCCTTCGGGCGGTTATTTTTGGGCGCGGCTGTGCCCGCGTCCTATTTTTGGCACACGGAGGCACCTCGCAAAGTCTCGCGCCATTCCGAGTGCGGCGGACGAAGTTGGCCAGCCCCACCACCCAAGGCTATAGCCCACCCGTTTTTGTGGGATTTTCCGCTGGACGAACTTGGCGCCCCGGAATTCGGGCGGTTATATTTCCGTGCGGCTGTGCCCGCGGCCTATTTTTGGTACATGGAGGCGCCTCGTAAAGTTTCGCGCCATTCCGAGTGCAGCGGATGAAGTTGGCCAGCCCCACCCCCTAAGGCTATAGCCCACCCGTTTTTGTGGCCTTTTTCCGCTGGACGAACTTGGCGCCCCGGCCTTCCGGCGGTTATTTTTGGGTGCGGCCGTGCCCACGGCCTATTTTTAGCACACGGAGGTGCCTTGAAAAGTATCGCGCCATTCCGAGTCTGGCGGACGAAGTCGGCCAGCCCCACCCCCCAAGGCTATAGCCCACCCTTTTTTGTGGCCTTTTTCCGCTGGACGAACTTGGCGCCCCGGCCTTCGGGCGGTTATTTTTGGACGCGGCTGTGCCCGCGGCCTGTTTTTGGCACACGGAGGCGCCTCGCAGAGTCTCGCGCCATTCCGAGTCCGGCGGACGAAGTTGGCCAGCCCCACCCCCCAAGGCTATAGCCCACCCGTTTTTGTGGCCTTTTTCCGCTGGATGAACTTGGCGCCCCGGCCTTCGGGCTGTTATTTTTGGGCGCGGCTTTACCCACGGCCTATTTTTGGCACACGGAGGCCCCTCGCAAAGTCTCACGCCATTCCGAGTCCATCGGACGAAGTTGGCCAGCCCTACCCGCCAAGGCTGTAGCCCACCCGTTTTTGTGGGCTTTTTCCGCTGGACGAACTTGGCGCCCCGGCCTTCGGGCGGTTATTTTTGGGCGCGGCTGTGCCCGCGGCCTATTTTTGGCACACGGAGATCCCTCACAAAGTCTCGCGCCATTCCGAATCCGGCGGACGAATTGGGCCAGCCCCACCCCCCAAGGCTATAGCCCACCTGTTTTTTTGTCCTTTTTCCGTTGGACGAACTTGGCGCCCCGGCCTTCGGGCGGTTATTTTTGGGCGCGGCTTTGACCGCGGTCTATTTTTGGCACACGGAGGCCCATCACAAACTCTCGCGGCATTCCGAGTCCGGCAGACGAAGTTTGCCAGCCCCACCCCCGAAGGCCATAGCCCACCCGTTTTTGTGGCCTTTTTCCGCTGGACGAACTTGGCGCCCCGGCCTTCGGGCGGTTATTTTTGGGCACGGCTGTGCCCGCGGCCTATTTTTGGCACACAGAGGTGCCTCGCAAAGACTCGCGCCATTCCGAGTCCGGCGGACGAAGTTGGCCAGCTCCACCCCCCAAGGCTATAGCCCACCCGTTTTTGTGGCCTTTTTCCGCTGGACGAACTTGGCGCCCCGGCCTTCGGGCGGTTATTTTTGGGCGCGGCTGTGCGCGCGGCCTATTTTTGGCACACGGATGTGCCTTGCAAAGTCTCGCGCCATTCCGAGTCCGGCGGACGAAGTTGGCCAGCCCCACCCCCCAAGGCTATAGCCCACCCGTTTTTGTGGCCTTTTTCCGCTGGATGAACTTGGCGCCCCGGCCTTCGGGCGGTTATTTTTGGGTACGGCTGTGCCCGTGGCCTATTTTTGGCACACGGAGGCTGCTCACAAAGTCTCGCGCCATTCCGAGTCCGGCGGACGAAGTTGGCCAGCCCCACCCCCCAAGGCTATAGCCCACCCGTTTTTGTGGCCTTTTTCCGCTGGACGAACTTGGCGCCCCGGCGTTCGGGCAGTTATTTTTGGGCGCGGCTGTGCCCGCGGTCTATTTTTGGCACACGGAGGCCCCTCGCAAAGTCTCGCGCCATTCCGAGTCCGGCAGACGATGTTGGCCAGCCACAGCCCCCAAGACTATAGCCCACCCGTTTTTGTGGGCTTTTTCAGCTGGACGAACTTGGCGCCCCGGCCTTCGGGCGGTTATTTTTGGGCACGGCTGCGTCCACGGCCAATTTTTGGCACACGGAGGCACCTCGCAAAGTCTCGCGCCATTCCGAGTCCGGCAGACGAAGTTGGCCTTCCTCACCCCCCAAGCCTATAGCCCACCCGTTTTTGTGGCCTTTTTCCGCTCGACGAACTTGGCGCCCCGGCCTACGGGCTGTTATTTTTGGGCGCGGCTTTGCCCGCGGCCTATTTTTGGCACACGGAGGTGCCTCGAAAAGTCTCGCGCCATTCCGAGTCCGGCGGACGAAATTGGCCAGCCCCACCCCCCAAGGCTATAGCCCACCCGTTTTTGTGGCCTTTTTCCGCTGGACGAACTTGGCGCCCTGACCTTCGGGCGGATATTTTTGGGCGCGGCTGTGCCCGCGGCCTACTTTTGGCACAGGAGGCACCTCGCAAAGTCTCGCGCCATTCCGAGTCCGGCGGACGAAGTTGGCCAGCCCCACCCCCGAAGGCTATAGCCCACCCGTTTTTGTGGCCTTTTTCCGCTGGACGAACTTGGCGCCCCGGCCTTCGGGCGGTTATTTTTGGGCACGGCTGTGCCCGCGGCCTATTTTTGGCACACAGAGGTGCCTCGCAAAGACTCGCACCATTCCGAGTCCGGCGGACGAAGTTGGCCAGCTCCACCCCCCAAGGCTATAGCCCACCCGTTTTTGTGGCCTTTTTCCGCAGGACGAACTTGGCGCCCCGGCCTTCGGGCGGTTATTTTTGGGCGCGGCTGTGCGCGCGGCCTATTTTTGGCACACGGATGTGCCTTGCAAAGTCTCGCGCCATTCCGAGTCCGGCGGACGAAGTTGGCCAGCCCCACCCCCCAAGGCTATAGCCCACCCGTTTTTGTGGCCTTTTTCCGCTGGACGAACTTGGCGCCCCGGCGTTCGGGCAGTTATTTTTGGGCGCGGCTATGCCCGCGGCCTTTTTTTGGTACACGGAGGAACCTCGCAAAGTCTCACGCCATTCCGAGTCCGGCGGACGAAGTTGGCCTTCCTCACCCCCCAAGGCTATAGCTCACCCGTTTTTGTGGGATTTTTCCGCTGGACGAACTTGGCGCACCGGCCTTCGGGCGGTTATTTTTGGGCGCGACTGTGCCCGCTGCCTATTTTTGGCACACGGAGGCCCCTCGCAAAGTCTCGTGCCATTCCGAGTCCGGCGGACGAAGTTGGCCAGCCCCATCCCCCAAGGCTATAACACACCCGTTTTTGTGGCCTTTTTCCGCTGGATGAACTTGGCGCCCCGGCCTTCGGTCGGTTATTTTTGGACGTCGTGGGCCTGCGGCCTATTTTTGGCACACGGAGGTGCCTCACAAAGTCTCGGTCCATTCCGCGTCCGGCGGACAAAGTTGGGCAGCCCCCACCCCCCAAGGCTATAGCCCACCCGTTTTTGTGGCCTTTTTCCGCTGGACGAACTTGGCGCACCGGCCTTCGGGCGGTTATTTTTGGGCGCGGCTGTGCCCGCGGCCTATTTTTGGCAAACGGAGGTGCCTCGCAAAGACACGTGCCATTCCGAGCCCGGCGGACGAAGTTGGCCAGCACCACCCCCCAAGGCTATAGCCCACCCGTTTTTGTGGCCTTTTTCCGCTGGACGAACTTGGCGCCCCGGCCTTCGGGCGGTTATTTTTGGGCGCGGCTTAGCCCACGGCCTATTTTTAGCACACGGAGGCGCCTCGCAAAGTCTCGCGCCATTCCGAGTCCGGCGGACGAAGTTGGCCAGCCCCACTCCCCTAGGCTATAGCCCACCCGTTTTTGTGGCCTTTTTCCGCTGGACGAACTTGGCGCCCCGGCCTTCGGGCAGTTATTTTTGGGCGCGGCTGTGCCCGCGGTCTATTTTTGGCACATGGAGGTGCCTCACAAAGACTCGCGCCATTCCGAGTCCGACGGACGAAGTTGGCCAGCCCCACCCCCCAAGGGTATAGCCCACCCGTTTTTGTGGCCTTTTTCCGCTGGACGAACTTGGCGCCCCGGCCTTCGGGAGGTTATTTTTGGGCACGGCTGTGCCCGCGGCCTATTTTTGGCACACGGAGGCACCTCGAAAAGTCTCGCGCCATTCCGAGTCCGGCGGACGTAGTTGGCCAGCCCCACACCCCAAGGCTATGGCCCACCCGTTTTTGTGGGCTTTTGCCGCTGGACGAACTTGACGGCCCGGCGTTCGGGAGGTTATTTTTGGACGCGGCTGTGCCCGCAGCCTATTTTTGGCACACGGAGGTGCCTCACAAAGACTCGCGCCATTCCGAGTCCGGCGGACGAAGTTGGCCAGCCCCACCCCCCAAGGCTATAGCCCACCCGTTTTTGTGGCCTTTTTCCGCTGGACGAACTTGGCGCCCCGGCCTTCGGGCGGTTATTTTTGGGCGCGGCTTTTCCCGCGGCCTATTTTTAGCACACGGAGGCACCTCACAAAGTCTCGCGCCATTCTGAGCCCTGCGGACGAAGTTGGCTAGCCCCACCCCCCAAGGCTATAGCCCACCCGTTTTTGTGACCTTTTTCCGCTGGACGAACTTGGCGCCCCGGCCTTCGGGAGGTTATTTTTGGGCGCGGCTTTGCCCATGGCGTTTTTTTGGCACACGGAGGCGCCTCGCAAAGTCTCGCGCCATTCCGAGTCCGGCGGACGAAGTTGGCCAGCCCCACCCCCCAAGGCTATAGCCCACCCGTTTTTGTGGGCTTTTTCCGCTGGACGAACTTGGTGCCCCGGCCTTCGGGAGGTTATTTTTGGACGCGGCTGTGCCCGCAGCCTATTTTTGGCACACGGAGGCTCCTCGCAAAGTCTCGCGCCATTCCGAGTCCGGCGGACGAAGTCGGCCAGCCCCACCCCCCAAGGCTATGGCCCACCCGTTTTTTTGGCCTTTTTCCGCTGGACGAACTTGGTGCCCCGGCCTTCGAGCGGTTGTTTTTGGGCGCGGCTGTACCCGTGGCATATTTTTAGCACACGGAGGTGCCTCACAAAGACTCGCGCCATTCCGAGTCCGGCGGACGAAGTTGGCCAGCCCCACCCCCCAAGGCTATAGCCCACCCGTTTTTGTGGCCTTTTTCCGCTGGACGAACTTGGCGCCCCGGCCTTCGGGCGGTTATTTTTGGGCGCGGCTGTGCCCGCGGCCTATTTTTGGTACACGGAGGCACCTCGTAAAGTCTCGCGCCATTCCGAGTCCGGCGGACGTAGTTGGCCAGCCCCACACCCCAAGGCTATAGCCCACCAGTTTTTGTGGGCTTTTTCCGCTGGACGAACTTGGCGCCCCGGCCTTCGGGTGGTTATTTTTGGACGCGGCTGTGCCCGCGGCCTATTTTTGGCACACGGAGGCGCCTTGCAAGGTCTGGCGCCATTCCGAGTCCGGCGGACGAAGTCGGCCAGCCCCACCCCCCAAGGCTATAGCCCACCCGTTTTTGTGGGCTTTTTCCACTGGACGAACTTGGCGCCCCGGCCTTCGGGAGATTATTTTTGGACGCGGCTGTGCCCGCAGCCTATTTTTGGTACACGGAGGTGCCTCGCAAAGTCTCGCGCCATTCCGAGTCCGGCGGACGTAGTTGGCCAGCCCCACACCCCAAGGCTATAGCCCACCCGTTTTTGTGGCCTTTTTCCGCTGGACTAACTTGGCGCCCCAGCCTTCGGGCGGTTATTTTTGGGCACGGCTTTGCCCGCGGACTATTTTTGGCACACGGAGGACCCTCGCAAAGTCTCGCGGTATTCCGAGTCCGGCGTACGAAGTGGCCCAGCCCCACCCCCCGAGGGTGTAGCCCACCCGTTTTTGTGGCCTTTTTCCGCTGGACGAACTTGGCGCCCCGGCTTTCGGGCTGTTATTTTTGGGCGCGGCTTTGCCAGCGGCCTATTTTTGGCACACGGAGGCCCCTCGCAAAGTCTGGCAGCATTCCGAGTCCGGCGGACGAAGTGGGCCAGCCCCACCCCCCAAGTCTATAGCCCACCCGTTTTTGTGTCCTTTTTCCGCTGGACGAACTTGGCGCCCCGGCCTTCGGGCTGTTATTTTTGGGCACGGCTTTGCCCGCGGACTATTTTTGGCACACGGAGGACCCTCGCAAAGTCTCGTGGCATTCCCAGTCCGGCGGACGAAGTGGGCCAGGCCCACCCCCCGAGGGTGTAGCCCACCCGGTTTTGTGGCCTTTTTCCGCTGGACGAACTTGGCGCCCCGGCCTTCGGGCTGTTATTTTTGGGCGCGGCTTTGCCCGCGGCCTATTTTTGGCACACGGAGGACCGTCGAAAGTCTCGCGGTATTCCGAGTCCGGCGTACGAAGTGGCCCAGCCCCACCCCCCGAGGGTGTAGCCCACCCGTTTTTGTGGCCTTTTTCCGCTGGACGAACTTGGCGCCCCGGCCTTCGGGCTGTTATTTTTGGGCGCGGCTTTGCCAGCGGCCTATTTTTGGTTCACGGAGGCCCCTCGCAAAGTCTGGCGGCATTCCGAGTCCGGCGGACGAAGTGGGCCAGCCCACCCCCCGAGGGTGTAGCCCACCCGTTTTTGTGTCCTTTTTCCGCTGGACGAACTTGGCGCCCCGGCCTTCGGGCAGTTATTTTTGGTCGCGGCTTTGCCCGCGGCCTATTTTTGGCACACGGAGGACCCTCGCAAAGTCCCGCGGTATTCCGAGTCCGGCGTACGAAGTGGCCCAGCCCCACCCCCCGAGGGTGTAGCCCACCCGTTTTTGTGGCCTTTTTCCGCTGGACGAACTTGGCGCCCCGGCCTTCGGGCTGTTATTTGTGGCGCGGCTTTGCCAGTGGCCTATTTTTGGCACACGGGGGCCCGTCGCAAAGTCTGGCGGCATTCCGAGTCCGGCGGACGAAGTGGGCCAGCCCCACCCCGCAAGGCTATAGCCCACCCGTTTTTGTGTCCTTTTTCCGCTGGACGAACTTGGCGCCCCGGCCTTCGGGCTGTTATTTTTGGGCGCGGCTTTGCCCGCGGCCTATTTTTGACACACGGAGGACCCTTACAAAGTCTCGCGGCATTCCGAGTCCGGCGGACGAAGTTGGCCAGCCGCACCCCGCAAGGTTATAGCCCACCCATTTTTGTGGCCTTTTTCCGCTGGACGAACTCGGCGCCCCGGCCTTCGGGCTGTTATTTTTGGGCGCGGCTTTGCCCGCGGCCTATTTTTGGCACACGGAGGCCCCTCGCAAAGTCTCGCGGCATTCCGAGTCCGGCGGACAAAGTTGGCCAGCCCCACACCCCAAGCCTATAGCTCACCCGTTTTTGTGGCCTTTTCCGCTGGACGAACTTGGCGCCCCGGCCTTCGGGCGGTTATTTCTGGGCACGGCTTTGCTCGCGGCCTATTTTTGGCACACGGAGGCCCCTCGCAAAGTCTCGAGGCATTCCGAGTCCGGCGGACGAAGTGGGCCAGCCCCACCCCCCAAGGCTATAGCCCACCCGTTTTTGTGGCCTTTTTCCGCTGGACTAACTTGGCGCCCCGGCCTTCGGGCGGTTATTTTTGGGCACGGCTTTGCCCGCGGACTATTTTTGGCACATGGAGGCCCCTCGCAAAGTCTCGCGGCATTCCGAGTCCGGCGGACGAACTTGGCACCCCGGCCTTCGTGCGGTTATTTTTGGGCACGGCTTTGCCCGCGGCCTATTTTTGGCACACGGAGGCCCCTCTCAAAGTCTCGTGGCATTCCGTGTCCGGCGGATGAAGTTGGCCAGCCCCACCCCCCAAGGCTATAGCCCACCCGTTTTTGTGGCCTTTTTCCGCTGGACTAACTTGGCGCCCCGGCCTTCGGGCGGTTATTTTTGGGCGCGGCTTTGCCCGCGGCCTATTTTTGGCACACGGAGGCCCCTCGCAAAGTCTCGCGGCATTCCGAGTCCGGTGGACGAAGTTGGCCAGGCCCACCCCCCAATGCTATAGCCCACCCGTTTTTGTGGCCTTTTTCCGCTGGACGAACTTGGTGCCCCGGCCTTCGGGCAGTTATTTTTGGGCGCGGCTTTGACCCCGGCCTATTTTTGGCACACGGAGGCCCCTCGCAAAGTCTCGCGGCATTCCGAGTCCGGCGGACGAAGTTGGCCAGCCGCACCCCCCAAGGCTATAGCCCACCCGTTTTTGTGGCCTTTTTCCGCTGAACGAACTTGGCGCCCCGGCCTTCGGGCAGTTATTTTTGGGCGCGGCTTTGCCTGCGGCCTATTTTTGGCACTCGAAGGCCCCTCGCAAAGTCTCGCGGCATTTCAAGTCCGGCGGACGAAGTTTGCCAGCCCCACCCCCCAAGGCTATAGCCCATCCATTTTTGTGGACTTTTTCCGCTGGACGAACTTGGCGCCCCGGCATTCGGGCAGTTATTTTTTGGCGAGGCTTTGCCCGCGGCCTGTTTTTGGCACACGGAGGCTCCTCGCAAAGTCTCGCGGCATTCCGAGTCCGGCGGACGAAGTTGGCCTGCCCCACCCCCCAAGGCTATAGCCCACCCGTTTTTGTGGCCTTTTTCCACTGGACGAACTTGGCGCCCCGGCCTTCGGGCGGTTATTTTTGGGCGCGGCTTTGCCCGCGGTATATTTTTGGCACACGGAGGCCCCTCGCAAAGTCTCGCGGCATTCCGAGTCCGGCGGACGAAGTTGGCCAGCCGCACCCCCCAAGGCTATAGCCCACCCGTTTTTGTGGCCTTTTTCCGCTGAACGAACTTGGCGCCCCGGCCTTTGGGTGGTTATTTTTGGGCGCGGCTTTGCCCGCGGCCTATATTTGGCACACGGAGGCCCCTCGCAAAGTCTCGCGGCATTCCGAGTCCGGCGGACAAACTTGGCGTGCCCCACCCCCCAAGGCTATAGCCCACCCGTTTTTGTGGCCTTTTTCCGCTGGACGAACTTGGCGCCCCGGCCTTCGGGCGGTTATTTTTGGGCGCGGCTTAGTCCGCGGCCTATTTTTGGCACACGGAGGCCCCTCGCAAAGTCTCGCGGCATTCCGAGTCCGGCGGACGAAGTTGGCCAGCCGCACCCCGCAAGGCTATAGCCCACCCGTTTTTGTGGCCTTTTTCCGCTGAACGAACTTGGCGCCCCGGCCTTCGGGCAGTTATTTTTGGGCGCGGCTTTGCCCGTGGCCTATTTTTGGCACACGAAGGCCCCTTGCAACGTCTCGCGGCATTCCGAGTCCGGCGGACGAAGTTTGCCAGCCCCACCCCCCAAGGCTATAGCCCATTTGTTTTTGTGCCCCTTTTCCGCTGGACGAACTTGGCGCCCCGGCCTTCGGGCGGTTATTTTTTGGTGCGGCTTTACCCGTGGCCTGTTTTTGGCACACGGAGGCACCTCGCAAAGTCTCGCGGCATTCCGAGTCCGGCGGACGAAGTGGGCCTGCCCCACCCCCCAAGGCTATAGCCCACCCGTTTTTGTGGCCTTTTTCCACTGGACGAACTTGGCGCCCCGGTCTTCGGGCGGTTATTTTTGGGCGCGGCTTTGCACGCGGAATATTTTTGGCACACGGAGGCCCCTCGCAAAGTCTCGCGGCATTCCGAGTCCGGCGGACGAAGTTGGCCAGCCGCACCCCCCAAGGCTATAGCCCACCCGTTTTTGTGGCCTTTTTCCGCTGAACGAACATGGCGCCCCGGCCTTTGGGCGGTTATTTTTGGGCACGGCTTTGGCCGCGGCCTATTTTTGGCACACGGAGGCCCCTCGCAAAGTCTCGCGGCATTCCGAGTCCGGCGGACGAACTTGGCCTGCCCCACCCCCCAAGGCTATAGCCCACCCGTTTTTGTGGCCTTTTTCCACTGGACGAACTTGGCGCCCCGGTCTTCGGGCGGTTATTTTTGGGCGCGGCTTTGCACGCGGAATATTTTTGGCACACGGAGGCCCCTCGCAAAGTCTCGCGGCATTCCGAGTCCGGCGGACGAAGTTGGCCAGCCGCACCCCCCAAGGCTATAGCCCACCCGTTTTTGTGGCCTTTTTCCGCTGAACGAACATGGCGCCCCAGCCTTTGGGCGGTTATTTTTGGGCACGGCTTTGGCCGCGGCCTATTTTTGGCACACGGAGGCCCCTCGCAAAGTCTCGCGGCATTCCGAGTCCGGCGGACGAACTTGGCCTGCCCCACCCCCCAAGGCTATAGCCCACCCGTTTTTGTGGCCTTTTTCCGCTGGACGAACTTGGCGCCCCGGCCTTCGGGCGGTTATTTTTGGGCGTGGCTTTGCCCGCGGCCTATTTTTGGCACACGGAGGACCGTCACAAAGTCTCGCGGCATTCCGAGTCCGGCGGACGAAGTGGGCCAGCCCCACCCCCCGAGGGTGTAGCCCACCCGTTTTTGTGGCCTTTTTCCGCTGGACGAACTTGGCGCCCCGGCCTTCGGGCGGTTATTTTTGGGAGCGGCTTGGTCCGCGGCCTATTTTTGGCACATGGAGGCCCCTCGCAAAGTCTCGCGGCATTCCGAGTCCGGCGGACGAAGTAGGCCAGCTGCACCCCCCAAGGCTATAGCCCACCCGTTTTTGTGGCCTTTTTCCGCTGAACGAACTTGGCGCCCTGGCCTTTGGGCATTTATTTTTGGCCGCGGCTTTGCCCGCGGCCTATTTTTGGCACACGGAGGCCCCTCGTAAAGTCTGGCGGCATTCCGCGTCCGGCGGACAAAGTTGGCCAGCCCCACCCCCCAAGGCTATAGCCCATCCGTTTTTGTGGCCTTTTTCCGCAGGACGAACTTGGCGCCCCGGCCTTCGGGCTGTTATTTTTGGACGCGGCTTTGCCCGCGGCCTATTTTTGGCACACGGAGGCCCCTCGCAAAGTCTCGCGGCATTCCAAGTCCAGCGGACGAAGTGGGCCAGCCCCACCCCCCAAGGCTATAGCCCACCCATTTTTGTGGCCTTTTTCCGCTGGACGAACTCGGCGCCCCGGCCTTCGGGCTGTTATTTTTGGGCGCGGCTTTGCCCGCGGCCTATTTTTGGCACACGGAGGCCCCTCGCAAAGTCTCGCGGCATTCCGAGTCCGGCGGACAAAGTTGGCCAGCCCCACACCCCAAGCCTATAGCTCACCCCGTTTTTGTGGCCTTTTTCCGCTGGACGAACTTGGCGCCCCGGCCTTCGGGCGGTTATTTCTGGGCACGGCTTTGCCCGCGGCCTATTTTTAGCACACGGAGGCCCCTCGCAAAGTCTCGAGGCATTCCGAGTCCGGCGGACGAAGTGGGCCAGCCCCACCCCCCAAGGCTATAGCCCACCCATTTTTGTGGCCTTTTTCCGCTGGACGAACTTGGCGCCCCGGCCGTCGGGGGGTTAATTTTGGGCGCGGCCTTGCCTGCGGCCTATTTTTGGCACAAGGAGGCTTCTCGCAAAGTCTCGCGGCATTCCGAGTCCGGCGGACGATGTGGGCCAGCCCAACCCCTCAAGGCTATAGCCCACCCGTTTTTGTGGACTTTTTCCGCTGGACGAACTTGGCGCGCCGGCCTTCGGGCTGTTATTTTTGGACGCGGCTTTGCCCACGGCCTATTTTTGGCACACGGAGGCCCCTCGCAAAGTCTCGCGGCATTCCGAGTCCGGCGGACGAAGTGGGCCAGCCCCACCCCCCAAGGCTATAGCCCACCCATTTTTGTGGCCTTTTTCCGCTGGACGAACTCGGCGCCCCGGCCTTCGGGCTGTTATTATTGGGCGCGGTTTTGCCCGCGGCCTATTTTTGGCACACGGAGGCCCCTCGCAAAGTCTCGTGGCATTCCGAGTCCGGCGGACGAAGTGGGCCAGCCCCACCCCCCAAGGCTATAGCCCACCCATTTTTGTGGACTTTTTCCGCTCGAAGAACTTGGCGCCCCGGCATTCGGGCTGTTATTTTTGGACGCGGCTTTGCCCGCGGCCTATTTTTGGCACACGGAGGCCTCTCGCAAAGTCTCGCGGCATTCCGAGTCCAGCGGACGAAGTTGGCCAGCCCCACCCCCCAAGGCCCACCCGTTTTTGTGGCCTTTTACCGCTGGACGAACTTGGCGGCCCGGCCTTCGGGCGGTTATTTTTTGGCGTGGTTTTGCCCGTTGCCTATTTTTGGCACACGGAGGCCCCTCGCAAAGTCTCGCGGCATTCCGAGTCCGGCGGACGAAGTGGGCCAGCCCCACCCCCCAAGGCTATAGCCCACCCGTTTTTGTGGCCTTTTTCCGCTGGACGAACTTGGCGCCCCGGCCTTCGGGTGGTTATTTTTAGGCGCGGCTTTGTCCGCGGCCTATTTTTGGCACATGGCGGCCCCTCGTAAGGTCTCGCGGCATTCCGAGTCCGGCGGACGGAGTTGGCCAGCCCCACCCCCCAAGGCTATAGCCCAACCGTTTTTGTGGCCTTTTTCCGCTGGACGAACTTGGCGGCCTGCCCCTCGGGCAGTTATTTTTGGGCGCGGCTTTGTCCGCGGCCTATTTTTGGCACACGGAGGGCCCTCGCAAAGTCTCGCGGCATTCCGAGTCCGGCGGACGGAGTGGGCCAGCCCCACCCCCCAAGGCTATAGCCCACCCGTTTTTCTGGCCTTTTTCCGCTGGACGAACATGGCGCCCCAGCCTTCGGGCGGTTATTTTTGGGCGCGGCTTTGCCCGCGGCCTGTTTTTGGCACACGGAGGCCCCTTGCAAAGTCTCGCGGCATTCCGAGTCCGGCGGACGAAGTGGGCCAGCCCCACCCCCCATGGCTATAGCCACCCCGTTTTTGTGGCCTTTTTCATCTGGACGAACTTGGTGCCCCGGCCTTCGGGCAGTTATTTTTGGGTGCGGCTTCGTCTGTGGCCTATTTTTGGCACTCGGAGGCCCATCGCAAAGTCTCGCGGCATTCCGAGTCCGGCGGAGAGAGTTGGCCAGCCCCACCCCCCAAGGCTATAGCCCACCCGTTTTTGTGGCCTTTTTCCGCTGGACGAACATGGCGCCCTGGCCTTCGGGTGGTTATTTTTGGGCGCAGCTTTGCCCGCGGCCTGTTTTTGGCACACGGAGGCCCCTTGCAAAGTCTCACGGCATTCCAAGTCCGGCGGACGAAGTTGGCCAGCCCCACCCCCCAAGGCTATAGCCCACCCGTTTTTGTGGCCTTTTTCCGCTGGACGAATTTGGCGCCCCGGCTTTCGGGCGGTTATTTTTTAGCGCGGCTTTGTCCGCGGCCTATTTTTGGCACACGGAGGCCCCTCTCAAAGTCTCGCGGCATTCCGAGTCCGGCGGACGGAGTGGGCCAGCCCCACCCCCCAAGGCTATAGCCCACCAGTTTTTGTGGCCTTTTTCCGCTCGACGAACATGGCGCCCCGGCCTTCGGGCGGTTATTTTTGGGCGCGGCTTTGCCCGCGGCCTGTTTTTGGCACACGGAGGCCCCTCGCAAAGTCTCGCGGCATTCCGAGTCCGGCGGACGGAGTGGGCCAGCCCCACCCCCCAAGGCTATAGCCCACCAGTTTTTGTGGCCTTTTTCCGCTGGACGAACATGGCGCCCCGGCCTTCGGGCGGTTATTTTTGGGCGCGGCTTTGCCCGCGGCCTGTTTTTGGCACACGGAGGCCCCTTGCAAAGTCTCAAGGCATTCCGAGTCCGGCGGACGAAGTGGGCCAGCCCCACCCACCAAGGCTATAGCCGACCCGTTTTTGTGGCCTTTTTCCGCTGGACGAACATGGCGCCCTGTCCTTCGGGCGGTTATTTTTGGGCGCGGCTTTCCCCGCGGCCTGTTTTTGGCACACGGAGGCCCCTTGCAAAGTCTCGCGGCATTCCGAGTCCGGCGGACGAAGTGGGCCAGCCCCACCCCCCGAGGCTATAGCCCACCCGTTTTTGTGGCCTTTTTCCGCTGGACGAACTTGGCGCCCCGGCCTTCGGGCGGTTATTTTTGGGCGCAGCTACTGCGTGGCCTATTTTTGGCACACGGAGGCCCCTCGCAAAGTCTCGCGGCATTCCGAGTCCGGCGGACGGAGTGGGCCAGCCCCACTCCCCAAGGCTATAGCCCACCCGTTTTTGTGGCCTTTTTCCGCTGGACGAACATGGCGCCCCGGCCTTCGGGCTGTTATTTTTGGGCGCGGCTTTGCCCGCGGCCTGTTTTTGTCACACGGAGGCCCCTTGCAAAGTCTCGCGGCATTCCGAGTCCGGCGGACGAAGTGGGCCAGCCCCACCCCCCAAGGCTATAGCCCACCCGTTTTTGTGGCCTTTTTCATCTGGACGAAATTGGTGCCCCGGCCTTCGGGCGGTTATTTTTGGGTACGGCTTTGTCCGCAGCCTATTTTTGGCACACGGAGGCCCCTCGAAAAGTCTCGCGGCATTCCGAGTCCGGCGGACAGAGTTGGCCAGCCCCACCCCCCCAAGGCTATAGCCCACCCGTTTTTGTGGCCTTTTTCCGCTGGACGAACTTGGCGCCCAGGCCTTCGGGTGGTTATATTTGGACGTGGCTGTGCCCACAGCCTATTTTTGGCACACGGAGGTGCCTTGCAAAGTCCCGCGCCATTCCGAGTCCGGCGGACAAAGTTGGCCAGCCCCACCCCCGAAGGCTATAGCCAACCCGTTTTTGTGGCCTTTTTCCGCCGGACGAACTTGGCGCCCCGGCCTTCGGGCGGTTATTTTTGAGTACGGCTGTGTCCGTGGCCTCTTTTTGGCACTCGGAGGTGCCTCGCAAAGTCTCGCGCCATTCCGAGTCCGGCGGACGAAGTTGGCCAGCCCCAACCCCCAAGGCTATAGCCCACCCGTTTTTGTGGCCTTTTTCCGCAGGACGAACTTGGCGGCCCGGCCTTCGGGCGGTTATTTTTCGGCGCGGCTGTGCCCGCGGCCTATTTTTAGCACACGGAGGTGCCTCGCAAAGGCTCACGCCATTCTGAGTCCGGCGGACAAAGTTGGCCAGCCCCACCCCCCAAGGTTATAAGCCACCCGTTTTTGTGGTCTTTTTCCGCTGGACGAACTTGGTACCCCCGGCCTTCGGGCAGTTATTTTTTGGCGTGGCTGTCCCCGCGGCCTATTTTCGGCACACAGAGGCACCTCGCAAATTCCTACGCCATTCCGAGTCCGGCGGACGAAGTCGGCCAGCCCCACCCCCCAAGGCTATAGCCCACCCGGTTTTGTGGCCTTTTTCCGCTGGACGATCATGGCGGCCCGGCCTTCGGGAGGTTACATTTGGGCGTGGCTGTGCCCGTGGCCTATTTTTGGCACATGGAGGTGCCTCGCAAAACTCGCGACATTCTGAGTCCGGCGGACGAAGTTGGCCAGCCCCACCCCCCAAGGCTATAGCCCACCCGATTTTGTGGGCTTTTTCCGCTGGACGAACTTGGCGCCCCGGCCTTCGGGCGGTTATTTTTGGGCGCGGCTATGCCCATGGCCTATTTTTGGCACACGGAGGCGCCTTGCAAAGTCTCATGCCATTCCGAGTCCGGCGGACGAAGTGGGCCAGCCCCACCCCCCAAGGCTATAGCCCACCCGTTTTTGTGGGCTTTTTCCGCTGGACGAACTTGGCTTCCTGGCCTTCGGGCGGTTAATTTTGGGCGCGGCTGTGCCCGTGGCCTATTTTTGGCACACGGAGGAGCCTCGCAAAGTCTCGCGCCATTCCGAGTCCGGCGGACGAAGTTGGCCAGCCCCACCCCCCAAGGCTATAGCCCACCCATTTTTGTGGGCTTTTTCCGTTGGACGGACAAAGGCGCCCCGGCCATCGGGCGGTTATTTTTCGGCTCGGCTGTGCCCGCGGCCTATTTTTGGCACAAGTAGGCGCCTCGCAAAGTCTCGCGCCATTCCGAGTCCGGCGGACGAAGTTGGCCAGCCCGACCCCCCCAAGGCTATAGCCCCCCCCGTTTTTGCGGGCTTTTTCCGCTGGTCGAACATGGCGCCCCCGGCCTTCGGGCGGTTATTTTTGGGCGCGGATGTGTCCGCGGCCTATTTTTGGCACAAGGAGGTGCCTCGCAAAGTCTCGCGCCATTCCGAGTCCGGCGGACGAAGTTGGCCAGCCCCACCCCCTAAGGCTATAGCCCACCCGTTTTTGTGGCCTTTTTCCGCTGGACGAACATGGCGCCCCCGGCCTTCGGGCGGTTATTTTTGGGCGCGGCTTTGCCCGCGGCCTGTTTTTGGCACACGGAGGCCCCTTGCAAAGTCTCGCGGCATTCCGAGTCCGGCGGACGAAGTGGGCCAGCCCCACCCCCCAAGGCTATAGCCCACCCGTTTTTGTGGCCTTTTTCATCTGGACGAACTTGGTGCCCCGGCCTTCGGGCGGTTATTTTTGGGTACGGCTTTGTCCGCAGCCTATTTTTGGCACACGGAGGCCCGTCGCAAAGTCTCGTGGCATTCCGAGTCCGGCGGACAGAGTTGGCCAGCCCCACCCCCCAAGGCTATAGCCCACCCGTTTTTATGGCCATTTTCCGCTGGACGAACTTAGCACCCCGGCCTTCGGGCGGTTATTTTTGGGCCCGGCTGTGTCCGCAGCCTATTTTTGGCACAAGGAGGCGCCTCGCAAAGTCTCGCGCCATTCCGAGTCCGGCGGACGAAGTGGGCCAGCCCGACCCCCCAAGGCTATAGCCCCCCCGTTTTTGCGGGCTTTTTCCGCTGGTCGAACATGGCGCCCCGGCCTTCGGGCGGTTATTTTTGGGCGCGGATGTGTCCGCGGCCTATTTTTGGCACAAGGAGGTGCCTCGCAAAGTCTCGCGTCATTCCGAGTCCGGCGGACGAAGTTGGCCAGCCCCACCCCCTAAGGCTATAGCCCACCCGTTTTTGTGGCCTTTTTCCGCTGGACGAACTTGGCGCCCCGGCCCTCGGGCGGTTATTTTTGGGCGCGGCTGTGTCCACGGCCTATTTTTCACACAAGGAGGCGCCTCGCAAAGTCTCGCGCCATTCCGAGTCCGGCGGACGAAGTTGGCCAGCCCCACCCCCTAAGGCTATAGCCCACCCGTTTTTGTGGGCTTTTTCCGCTGGACGAACTCGGCAACGCAGTCTTCAGGCGGTTATTTTTGGGCGCGGCTGTGCCCACGGCCTATTTTTGGCACACGGAGGCACCTCGCAAATTGTCGCTCCATTCCGAGTCCGGCGGACGAAGTTGGCCAGCCCCACCCCCCGAGGCTATAGCCCACCCGTTTTTGTGGCCTTTTTCCGCTGGACGAACTTGGCGCCCCGGCCTTCGGGCGGTTATTTTTGGGCGCAGCTACTGCGTGGCCTATTTTTGGCACACGGAGGCCCCTCGCAAAGTCTCGCGGCATTCCGAGTCCGGCGGACGGAGTGGGCCAGCCCCACTCCCCAAGGCTATAGCCCACCCGTTTTTGTGGCCTTTTTCCGCTGGACGAACATGGCGCCCCTGCCTTCGGGCTGTTATTTTTGGGCGCGGCTTTGCCCGCGGCCTGTTTTTGGCACACGGAGGCCCCTTGCAAAGTCTCGCGGCATTCCGAGTCCGGCGGACGAAGTGGGCCAGCCCCACCCCCCAAGGCTATAGCCCACCCGTTTTTGTGGCCTTTTTCATCTCAACGAACTTGGTGCCCCGGCCTTCGGGCAGTTATTTTTGGGTACGGCTTTGTCCGCAGCCTATTTTTGGCACACGGAGGCCCCTCGAAAAGTCTCGCGCCTTTCCGAGTCCGGCGGACAGAGTTGGCCAGCCCCACCCCCCCAAGGCTATAGCCACCCGTTTTTGTGGCCTTTTTCCGCTGGACGAACTTGGCGCCCAGGCCTTCGGGTGGTTATATTTGGACGTGGCTGTGCCACAGCCTATTTTTGGCACACGGAGGTGCCTTGCAAAGTCCCGCGCCATTCCGAGTCCGGCGGACAAAGTTGGCCAGCCCCACCCCCGAAGGCTATAGCCAACCCGTTTTTGTGGCCTTTTTCCGCCGGACGAACTTGGCGCCCCGGCCTTCGGGCGGTTATTTTTGGGTGCGGCTGTGTCCGTGGCCTCTTTTTGGCACTCAGAGGTGCCTCGCAAAGTCTCGCGCCATTCCGAGTCCGGCGGACGAAGTTGGCCAGCCCCCAACCCCCAAGGCTATAGCCCACCCGTTTTTGTGGCCTTTTTCCGCAGGACGAACTTGGCGCCCCGGCCTTCGGGCGGTTATTTTTCGGCGCGGCTGTGCCCGCGGCCTATTTTTAGCACACGGAGGTGCCTCGCAAAGGCTCACGCCATTCTGAGTCCGGCGGACAAAGTTGGCCAGCCCCACCCCCCAAGGTTATAAGCCACCCGTTTTTGTGGCTTTTTCCGCTGGACGAACTTGGTACCCCGGCCTTCGGGCAGTTATTTTTTGGCGTGGCTGTCCCCGCGGCCTATTTTCGGCACACAGAGGCACCTCGCAAATTCCTACGCCATTCCGAGTCCGGCGGACGAAGTCGGCCCAGCCCCCACCCCCCCCAAGGCTATAGCCCACCCGGTTTTGTGGCCTTTTTCCGCTGGACGATCATGGCGGCCCGGCCTTCGGGAGGTTACATTTGGGCGCGGCTGTGCCCGCGGCCTATTTTTGGCACATGGAGGTGCCTCGCAAAACTCGCGACATTCTGAGTCCGGCGGACGAAGTTGGCCAGCCCCACCCCCCAAGGCTATAGCCCACCCGATTTTGTGGGCTTTTTCCGCTGGACGAACTTGGCGCCCCGGCCTTCGGGCGGTTATTTTTGGGCGCGGCTATGCCCATGGCCTATTTTTGGCAACACGAGGCGCCTTGCAAAGTCTCATGCCATTCCGAGTCCGGCGGACGAAGTGGGCCAGCCCACCCCCCAAGGCTATAGCCCACCCATTGTTGTGGGCTTTTTCCGCTGACGAACTTGGCTTCCTGGCCTTCGGGCGGTTAATTTTGGGCGCGGCTGTGCCCGTGGCCTATTTTTGGCACACGGAGGAGCCTCGCAAAGTCTCGCGCCATTCCGAGTCCGGCGGACGAAGTTGGCCAGCCCCCACCCCCCAAGGCTATAGCCCACCCATTTTTGTGGGCTTTTTCCGTTGGACGAACAAAGGCGCCCCGGCCATCGGGCGGTTATTTTTGGGCTCGGCTGTGCCCGCGGCCTATTTTTGGCACAAGGAGGCGCCTCGCAAAGTCTCGCGCCATTCCGAGTCCGGCGGACGAAGTAGGCCAGCCCGACCCCCCAAGGCTATAGCCCCCCCGTTTTTGCGGGCTTTTTTCCGCTGGTCGAACATGGCGCCCCGGCCTTCGGGCGGTTATTTTTGGGCGCGGATGTGTCCGCGGCCTATTTTTGGCACAAGGAGGTGCCTCGCAAAGTCTCGCGCCATTCCCGAGTCCGGCGGACGAAGTTGGCCAGCCCCACCCCCTAAGGCTATAGCCCACCCGTTTTTGTGGCCTTTTTCCGCTGGACGAACATGGCGCCCCGGCCCTTCGGGCGGTTATTTTTGGGCGCGGCTTTGCCCGCGGCCTGTTTTTGGCACACGGAGGCCCCTTGCAAAGTCTCGCGGCATTCCGAGTCCGGCGGACGAAGTGGGCCAGCCCCACCCCCCAAGGCTATAGCCCACCCGTTTTTGTGGCCTTTTTCATCTGGACGAACTTGGTGCCCCGGCCTTCGGGCGGTTATTTTTGGGTACGGCTTTGTCCGCAGCCTATTTTTGGCCACACGGAGGCCCCTCGCAAAGTCTCGCGGCATTCCGAGTCCGGCGGACAGAGTTGGCCAGCCCCACCCCCCAAGGCTATAGCCCACCCGTTTTTGTGGCCATTTTCCGCTGGACGAACTTAGTACCCCGGCCTTCGGGCGGTTATTTTTGGGCGCGGCTGTGTCCGCAGCCTATTTTTGGCACAAGGAGGCGCCTCGCAAAGTCTCGCGCCATTCCGAGTCCGGCGGACGAAGTTGGCCAGCCCGACCCCCCAAGGCTATAGCCCCCCCGTTTTTGCGGGCTTTTTACGCTGGTCGAACATGGCGCCCCGGCCTTCGGGCGGTTATTTTTGGCGCCGGATGTGTCCGCGGCCTATTTTTGGCACAAGGAGGCGCCTCGCAAAGTCTCGCGCCATTCCGAGTCCGGCGGACGAAGTTGGCCAGCCCCACCCCCTAAGGCTATAGCCCACCCGTTTTTGTGGCCTTTTTCCGCTGGACGAACTTGGCGCGCCGGCCCTCGGGCGGTTATTTTTGGGCGCGGCTGTGTCCACGGCCTATTTTTCACACAAGGAGGCGCCTCGCAAAGTCTCGCGCCATTCCGAGTCCGGCGGACGAAGTTGGCCAGCCCCACCCCCTAAGGCTATAGCCCACCCGTTTTTTGTGGGCTTTTTCCGCTGGACGAACTCGGCAACGCAGTCTTCAGGCGGTTATTTTTGGGCGCGGCTGTGCCCACGGCCTATTTTTGGCACACGGAGGCACCTCGCAAATTGTCGCTCCATTCCGAGTCCGGCGGACGAAGTTGGCCAGCCCGACCCCCCAAGGCTATAGCCCACCCGTTTTTGGGGGCTTTTTCCGCTGCACGAACTTGGCGCCCTGGCCTTCGGACGGTTATTTTTGGGCGCGGCTGTGTCCGCGGCCTATTTTTGGCACAAGGAGGCGCCTCGCAAAGTCTCGCGCCATTCCAAGTCCGGCGGACGATGTTGGCCCGGCCCCACCCCCAAAGGCTATAGCCACACCGTTTTTGTGGCCTTTTTCCACTGTACGAACTTGTCGCCCCGGCCTTCGGGCAGTTATTTTTGGGAGCGGCTGTGCCCGCGGCCTATTTTTGGCACACAGAGGCGCCTCGAAAATACTCGCGCCATTCCGAGTCCAGCGGACGAAGTTGGCCAGCCCCACCCCCCCAAAGCTATAGCCCACCCGTTTTTGTGGCCTTTTTCCGCTGGACGAATTTGGCGCCCCGGTCTTCGGGCGGTTATTTTTGGGAGCGGCTGTGCCCGCGGCCTATTTTTGGCACACGGAGGGGCCTCGCAAAGGCTCGCGCCATTCCGAGTCCGGCAGACGAAGTTGGCCAGCCCCACCCCCCAAGCCTATAGCCCACCCGTTTTTGTGGCCTTTTTCCGCTGGACGAAGTTGGCGCCCCGGCCTTCGGGCGGTTATTTTTGGGCGCGGCTGTGCCCGCGTCCTATTTTTGGCACACGGAGGCGCCTCGCAAAGTCTCGCACCATTCCGAGTCCGGCGGACGAAGTCGGCCAGCCCCCACCCCCCAAGGCTATAGCCCACCCGTTTTTGTGGCCTTTTTCCGCAGGACGAACTTGGCGCCCCGGCCTTCGAGGCAGTTATTTTTGTATGCGGCTGCGCCCGCGCCTATTTTCTGCACAGGGAGGCACCTCACAAAGTCTCGCGCCATTCCGAGTCCGGCGGACGAAGTTGGCCAGCCCCACCCCCAAGGCTATAGCCCACCCGTTTTTGTGGCCATTTTCCGCTGGACGAACTTGGCGCCCCGGCCCTCGGGCGGTTAGTTTTGGTCGCGGCTGTGCCCACGGCCTATTTTTGGCACACGGAGGTGCCTCGCAAAGTGTCGCGCCTTTCCGAGTCCGGCGGACGAAGTTGGCCGGCCCGACCCCCCAAGGCAATAGCCCACCCGTTTTTGTGGGGTGGGCTTTTTCCGCTGCACGAACTTGGCGCCCCGGCCTTCGGCGGTTATTTTTGGGCGCGGCTGTGTCCGCGGCCTATTTTTGGCACAAGGAGACACCTCGCAAAGTCTCGCACCATTCCGAGTCCGGCGGACGAAGTTGGCCAGCCCCACCCCCTAAGGCTATAGCCCACCCGTTTTTGTGGCCTTTTTCCGCTGGACGAACTTAGCACCCCAGCCTTCGGGCGGTTATTTTTGGGCGCGGCTGTGTCCGCGGCCTATTTTGGGCACAAGGAGGCGCCTCGTAAAGTCTCGTGCCATTCCCAGTCCGGCGGACGAAGTTGGCGAGCCCGCCCCCCCAAGTCTATAGCCCACCCGTTTTTGTGGGCTTTTTCCGCTGGACGAACTTGCCGCCCCGGCCTTCGGGCAGTTATTTTTGGGCGCGGATGTGTCCTTGGCATATTTTTGGCACAAGGAGGCGCCTCACAAAGTCTCGCGCCATTCCGAGTCCGGCGGACAAAGTTGGCCAGCCCCACCCCCTAAGGCTATAGCCCACCCGTTTTTGTGGCCTTTATCCGCTGGACGAACTTGGCGCCCCGGCCCTCGGGCGGTTATTTTTGGGTGCGGCTGTGTCCACGGCCTATTTTTCGCACAAGGAGGCGCCTCGCAAAGTTTCGCGCCATTCCGAGTCCGGCGGACGAAGTTGGCCAACCCCACCCCCTAAGGCTATAGCCCACCCGTTTTTGTGGGCTTTTTCCGCTGGACGAACTCGGCAACCCAGCCTTCAGGCGGTTATTTTTGGGCGCGGCTGTGCCGGCCGCCTATTTTTGGCACATGGAGGCGCCTCGCAAAGTCTCGCGCCATTCCGGGTCCGGCGGACGAATTTGGCCAGCCCCAACCCCCATGGCTATAGCCCACCCGTTTTTGTGGCCATTTTCCGCCGGAGGAACCTGGCACCCCGGCCTTCGGGCGGTTATTTTTGGGCGCGGCTGTGTCCGCGGCCTATTTTTGGCCCAAGGAGGGGCCTCGCAATGTCTCGCGCTATTCCGAGTCCGGCGGACGAAGTTGGCCAGCCCCACCCCCCAAGGCTATAGCCCACCCGTTTTTGTGGACTTTTTCCGCTGGACGAACTTGGTGCCCCGGCCCTCGGGGGGTTATTTTTGGGCGCATCTGTGCCCGCGGCCTATTTTTGGCACACGGAGGCGCCTCGCAAAGTCTCGCGCCATTCGGAGTCCGGCGGACGAAGTTGGCCAGCCCCACCCCCAAAGGCTATAGCCCACCCGTTTTTGTGGCCTTTTTCCGCTGGACGAACTTGGCGCCCCGGCCTTCGGGCGGTTATTTTTTGGGAGCGGCTGTGCCCGCGGCCTATTTTTCGCACAAGGAGGCGCCTCGCAAGGTCTCGCGCCATTCCGAGTCCGGCGGACGAAGTTGGCCAGCCCCACCCCCCAAGGCTATAGCCCTCCCGTTTTTGTGGCCTTTTTCCGCTGGACGAACTTGGCGCCCCAACCTTCGGGCGGTTATTTTTGGGCGCGGCTATTCCCGCGGCCTATTTTTGGCACACGGAGACGCCTCCCAAAGTCTCGCGCCATTCCGAGTCCGGCATACGAAGTTGGCCAGCCCCACCCCCCAAGGCTATAGCCCACCCGTTTTTGTGGGCTTTTTCCGCTGGACGAAGTTGGCGCCCCGGCCTTCGGGTGGTTATTTTTGGGTTCGGCTGTGCCCACGGCCTATTTTTCGCGAACGGAGGTGCCTCGCAAAGTCTCGCGCCATTCCGAGCCCGGCGGACGAAGTGGGCCAGCCCCACCCCCCAAGGCTATAGCCCACCCGTTTTTGTGGCCTTTTTCCGCTGGACGAACTTGGCGCCCCGGCCTTCGGGCTGTTATTTTTTAGTGCGGCTGTGCCCGCTGCCTATTTTTGGCACACGGAGGTGCCTCGCAAAGTCTCGCGCCATTCCGAGTCCGGCGGACGAAGTTGGCCAGCCCCACCCCCCAAGGCTATAGCCCACCCGTTTTTGTGGCCTTTTTCCCTGGACGAACTTGGCGACCCAACCTTCGGGCGGTTATTTTTGGGCGCGGCTATTCCCGCGGCCTATTTTTGGCACACGGAGGCACCTCGCAAAGTCTCACACGATTCCGAGTCCGGCGGACGAAGTTGGCCAGCCCCACCCCCCAAGGCTATAGCCCATCCGTTTTTGTGGCCTTTTTCCGCTGGACGAACTTGGCGTCCCGGCCTTCGGGCGGTTATTTTTGGGCACGTCTGTGCCCACGGCCTATTTTTGGCACACGGAGGCACCTCGCAAGGTCTCGCGCCATTCCGAGTCCGGCGGACTAAGTTGGCCAGCCCCACCCCCCAAGGCTATAGCCCACCCGTTTTTGTGGGCTTTTTCCGCTGGACGAACTTGGCGCCCCGGCCTTCGGGCGGTTATTTTTAGGCGCGGCTGTGCCCGCGGCCTATTTTTGGCACACGGAGGCACGTCGCAATGTCTCGCGCCATTCCGAGTCCGGCGGACGAAGTTGGCCAGCCCCACCCCCCAAGGCTATAGCCCACCCGTTTTTGTGGGCTTTTTCCGCTGGACGAACTTGGCGTCCCGGCCTTCGGGCGGTTATTTTTGGCCGCGGCTGTGCCCGCGGCCTATTTTTGGCACACGGAGGCAGCTCGCAAAGTCTCGCGCCATTCCGTGTCCGGCGGACGAAGTTTGCCAGCCCCACACCCCAAGGCTATAGCCCACCCGTTTTTGTGGCCTTTTTCCGCTGGATGAACTTGGCGTCCCGGCCTTCGGGCGGTTATTTTTGGGCGTGGATGTGCACGCGGTCTATTTTCGGCACACGGAGGTGCCTCGCAAAGTCTCGCGCCATTCCGAGTCCGGCGGACAAAGTTGGCCAGCCCCACCCCCCAAGGCTATAGCCCACCCGTTTTTGTGGCCTTTTTCCGCTGGACGAACTTGGCGCCCTGGCCTTCGGGTGGTTATTTTTGGGTTCGGGTGTGCCCACGGCCTATTTTTGGCACACGGAGACGCCTCGTAAAGTCTCGCGCCATTCCGAGTCCGGCGGACGAAGTTGGCCAGCCCCTCCCCCCAAGGCTATAGCCCACCCGTTTTTGTGGTTTTTTTCCGATGGACGAACTTGGCACCCCGGCCTTCGGGGGCTTATTTTTGGGTTCGGCTGTCCCAACGGCCTATTTTTGGCGCACGGAGGTGCCTCGCAAACTCTCGCGCCATTCCGAGTCCAGCGGACGAAGTTGGCTAGCCCCTCCCCCCAAGGCTATAGCCCACCCGTTTTTGTGCCCTTTTTCCGATGGACGAACTTGGCGCCCCGTCCTTCGGGCGGTTATTTTTGGGCGCGGATGTGCACGCGGCCTATTTTCGGCACACGGAGGTGCCTCGCAAAGTCTCGCGCCATTCCGAGTCCGGCGGACAAAGTTGGCCAGCCCCACCCCCCAAGGCTATAGCCCACACGTTTTTGTGGGCTTTTTCCGCTGGACGAACTTGGCGCCCTGGCCTTCGGGTGGTTATTTTGGTTCGGCTGTGCCCGCTGCCTATTTTTGGCACACGGAGACGCCTCGCAAAGTCTCGCGCCATTCCGAGTCCGGCATACGAAGTTGGCCAGCCCCACCCCCCAAGCCTATAGCCCACCCGTTTTTGTGGGCTTTTTCCGCTGGACGAAGTTGGCGCCCCGGCCTTCGGGTGGTTATTTTTGGGTTCGGCTGTGCCCACGGCCTATTTTTCGCAAACGGAGGTGCCTCGCAAAGTCTCGCGCCATTCCGAGCCCGGCGGACGAAGTGGGCCAGCCTCACCCCCCAAGGCTATAGCCCACCCGTTTTTGTGGCCTTTTTCCGCTGGACGAACTTGGCGCCCCGGCCGTCGGGCTGTTATTTTTTAGTGCGGCTGTGCCCGCTGCCAATTTTTGGCACACGGAGGTGCCTCGCAAAGTCTCGCGCCATTCCGAGTCCGGCGGACGAAGTTGGCCAGCCCCACCCCCCAAGGCTATAGCCCACCCGTTTTTGTGGCCTTTTTCCGCTGGACGAACTTGGCGCCCCGGCATTCGGGCGGTTATTTTTTAGTGCGGCTGTCCCCGCGGCCTATTTTTGGGCGCACGGAGGTGCCCTCGCAAAGTCTCGCGCCATTCCGAGTCCGGCGGACGAAGTTGGCCAGCCCCACCCCCCACGGCTATAGCGCACCCGTTTTTGTGGGCTTTTTCCGCTGGAACGAACTTGGCGCCCCGGCCTTCGGGCTGTTATTTTTGGGTTCGGCTGTGCCCGCGGCCTATTTTTCGCGAACGGAGGTGCCTCGCAAAGTCTCGCGCCATTCCGAGTTCGGCGGACGAAGTCGGCCAGCCCCACCCCCCACGGCTATAGCCCACCCGTTTTTATGGCCTTTTTCCGCTGGACGAACTTGGTGACCCGCCTTCGGGCGGTTATTTTAAGGCGCGGCTGTGCCCGCAGCCTATTTTTGGCACACAGAGGCACCTCGCAATGTCTCGCGCCATTCTGAGTCCGACGGACGAAGTTGGCCAGCCCCACCCCCCAAGGCTATAGCCACACCGTTTTTGTGGGCTTTTTCCGCTGGACGAACTTGGCGTCCCGGCCTTCGGGGGGTTATTTTTGGGCGCCGCTGTGCCCCCCGGCCTATTTTTAGCACACGGAAGCACCGCGCAAGGTCTCGCGCCATTCGGAGACCGGCGGACGAAGTCGGCCAGCCCCACCCCCCAAGGCTGTAGCCCACCCGTTTTTGTGGGCTTTTTCCGCTGCACGAACTTGGCGCCCCGGCCTTCGGGCGGTTATTTTTGGGCGCGGCTGTGCCCGTGGCCTATTTTTGGCACACGGAGGCGCCTCGCAAAGTCTCGCGCCATTCCGAGTCCGGCGGACGAAGTGGGCCAGCCCCACCCCCCAAGGCTATAGCCCACCCGTTTTTGTGGCCTTTTTCCGCTGGACGAACTTGGCGCCCCGGCCTTGAGGCGGTTATTTTTGGGCGCGGCTGTTGCCGCGGCCTATTTTGGGCACACGGAGTCGCCTCGCAAAGTATCGCGCCAATCCGAGTCCGGCGGATGAAATTGGCCAGCCCCACCCCCCAAGGCTGTAGCCCACCCGTTTTTGTGGGCTTTTTCCGCTGTTCGAACTTGGCGCCCCGGCCTTTGGGGGGTTATTTTTGGGCGCGGCTGTCCCCGCCGCCTATTTTTGGCACACGGAGGCGCCTCATAATGTCTCGCGCCATTCCGAGTCCGGCGGACGAAGTTGGCCAGCCCCTCCCCCCAAGGCTATAGCCCACCCGTTTTTGTGGTTTTTTTCCAATGGACGAACTTGGCGCTCCGGCCTTCGGGGGGTTATTTTTGGGCGCGGCTGTCCCCACCGCCTATTTTTTGGCACACGGAGGCACCTCGCAAGGTCTCGTGCCATTCCGAGTCCGGCGGACGAAGTTGGCCAGCCCCACCACCCAAGGCTGTAGCCCACCCGTTTTTGTGGCCTTTTTCCGCTGGACGAACTTGGCGCCCCAACCTTCGGGCGGTTATTTTTGGGCGCTGCAGTGCCCGCGGCCTATTTTTGGCACACGGAGGCGCCTCTCAAAGTCTCGCGCCATTCCGAGTCCGGCGGACGAAGTTGGCCGGCCCCACCCCCCAAGGCTACAGCCCACCCGTTTTTGTGACCGTTTTCCGCTGGACGAACTTGGCGCCCCGGCCTTGGGGGGTTATTTTTGGGCGCGGCTGTGCCCGCGGCCTATTTTTGGAACATGGAGGGGCCTCGCAAAATCTCGCGCCATTCCGAGTCCGGCGGACGAAGTTGGCCAGCCCCACCCCCCAAGGCTATAGCCCACCCGTTTTTGTGGCCTTTTTACGCAGGATGAACTTGGCGCCCCGGCCTTCGAGCGGTTATTTTTGGGCGCAGCTGTGTCCGCGGCCTATTTTTGGCACATGGAGGGGCCTCGTAAAGTCTCGCGCCATTCCGAGTCCGGCGGACGAAGTGGGCCAGCCCCACCCCCCAAGGCTATAACCCACCCGTTTTTGTGGCCTTTTTCCACTGGACGAACTTGGCGCCCCAACCTTCGGGCTGTTATTTTTGGGTGCTGCTGTGCCCACGGCCTATTTTTGGCACACGGAGGGGCCTCGCAAAGTCTCGCGCCATTCCGAGTCCGGCGGACGAAGTTACCCAGCCCCACCCCCCGAGGCTACAGCCCACCCGTTTTTGTGGGCTTTTTCCGCTTGACGAACTTGGCGCCCCGGCCTTCGGGGTGTTATTTTTGGTCGCGGCTGTGCCCGCGGCCTATTTTTGGCACACGGAAGCACCGCGCAAAGTCTCGCGCCATTCGAAGACCGGCGGACGAAGTCGGCCAGCCCCACCCCCCAAGGCTATAGCCCACCCGTTTTTGTGGCCTTTTTACGCAGGATGAACTTGGCGCCCCGGCCTTGGAGCGGTTATTTTTGGGCGCAGCTGTGCCCGCGGCCTATTTTTGGCACACGGAGGGGCCTCGTAAAGTCTCGCGCCATTCCGAGTCCGGCGGACGAAGTTGGCCAGCCCCACCCCCCAAGGCTATAGCCCACCCGTTTTTGTGGGCTTTTTCCGCTGGACGAACTTGGCGCCCCGGCCTTCGGGGGGTTATTTTTGGGCACGACTGTGCCTGCGGCCTATTTTTGGCACACGGAGGTGCCTCGCAAAGTCTCGCGTCATTCCGAGTCCGGCGTACGAAGTTGGCCAGCCCCACCCCCCAAGGCTATAGCCCACCCGTTTTTGTGGGCTTTTTCCGCTGGACGAACTTGGCGCCCCGGCCTTCTGGCGGTTATTTTTGGGTTCGGCTGTGCCCGCGGCCTATTTTTCACGAACGGAGGCGCCTCGCAATGTCTCGCGCCATTCCGAGTCCGGCGGACGAAGTTGCCCAGCCCCACCCCCCCAAGGCTACAGCCCACCCGTTTTTGTGGGCTTTTTCCGCTTGACGAACTTGGCGCCCCGGCCTTCGAGCGGTTATTTTTGGGCGCGGCTGTGCCTGCGGTCGATTTTTAGCACACGGAGGGGCCTCACAAAGTCTCGCGCCAATCCGAGTCCGGCGGACGAAGTCGGCCAGCCCCACCCCCCAAGGCTATACGCCACCCGTTTTTGTGGGCTTTTTCCGCTGGACGAACTTGGCGCCCCGGCCTTCGGGGGGTTATTTTTGGGCACGGCTGTGCCCGCGGCCTATTTTTGGCACAAGGAGGTGCCTCGCAAAGTCTCGCGCCATTCCGAGTCCGGCGTACGAAGTTGGCCAGCCCCACCCCCCCAAGGCTATAGCCCACCGTTTTTGTGGGCTTTTTCCGCTGGACGAACTTGGCGCCCCGGCCTTCTGGCGGTTATTTTTGGGTTCGGCTGTGCCCCGCGGCCTATTTTTCATGAACGGAGGCACCTCGCAAAGTCTCGCGTCATTCCGAGTCCGACGGACGAAGTTGCCCAGCCCCACCCCCCAAGGCTACAGCCAACCCGTTTTTGTGGGCTTTTTCCGCTTGACGAACTTGGCGCCGCGGCCTTCGAGCGGTTATTTTTGGGTGCGGCTGTGCCCGCGGCCTATTTTTGGCACACGGAGGGGCCTCGCAAAGCCTCGCGCCATTCCGAGTCCGGCGGACGAAGTGGGCCAGCCCCACCCCCCAAGGCTATAGCCCACCCGTTTTTGTGGCCTTTTTCCGCTGGACGAACTTGGCGCCCCAACCTTCGGGCGGTTATTTTTAGGCGCGGCTGTGCCTGCGGCCTATTTTTGGCACACGGAGGGGCCTCACAAAGTCTCGCGCCATTCCGAGTCCGGCGGACGAAGTTGCCCAGCCCCACCCCCCAAGGCTATAGCCCACCCGTTTTTGTGGGCTTTTTCCGCTGGACGAACTTGGCGCCCCGGCCTTCGGGCGGTTATTTTTGGGCGCGGCTGTGCCCATGGCCTATTTTTGGCACACGGAGGCGCCTCACAAAGTTTCACGCCATTCCGAGTCCAGCGGATGAAGTTGGCCAGCCCCACCCCGCAAGGCTATAGCCCACCCGTTTTTGGGGCCTTTTTCCGCTGGACGAACTTGGCGCCCCGGCCTTCGGGAGGTTATTTTTGGGCGCGGCTGTGCCCGCAGCCTATTTTTGGCACACGGAGGTGCCTCGCAAAGTCTCGCGCCATTCCGAGTCCGGCGGACGAAGTGGGCCAGCCCCACCCCCCAAGGCTATAGCCCACCCGTTTTTGTGGGCTTTTTCCGCTGGACGAACTTGGCGCCCCGGCCGTCGGGCGGTAATTTTTGGGCGCGGCTACGTCTGTGGCCTATTTTTGGCACACGGAAGCGCCTCGCAAAGTCTCGCGCCATTCCGAGTCCGGCGGACGAAGTTTGCCAGCCCCACCCCCCAAGGCTATAGATCACCCGTTTTTGTGTGCTTTTTCCGCTGGACGAACTTGGCGCCCCGGCCTTCGGGTGGTTATTTTTGGGCGCGGCTGTGTCCGCGGCCTATTTTTGGCACACGGAGCTGCCTCTCAAAGTCTCGTGCCATTCCGAGTCCGGCGGACGAAGTTGGCCAGGCCCACCCGCCAAGGCTATAGCCCACCCGTTTTTGTGGCCTTTTTCAGCTGGACGTACTTGGCGCCCCGGCCTTCGGGCGGTTATTTTTGCGCGCGGCTGCGTCCGCGGTGTATTTTTGGCATACGGAGGCGCCTCGCAAAGTCTCGCTTGATTCCGAGTCCGGCGGACGAAGTTGGCCAGCCCCACCCCCCAAGGCTATAGCCCACCCGTTTTTGTGGGCTTTTTCCGCTGGACGAACTTGGCGCCCCGGCCGTCGGGCGGTAATTTTTGGGCGCGGCTACGTCTGCGGCCTATTTTTGGCACACGGAAGCGCCTCGCAAAGTCTCGCGCCATTCCGAGTCCGGCGGACGAAGTTGGCCCGCCCCACCCCCCACGGCTATAGCCCACCCATTTTTGTGGGCTTTTTCCGCTGGACGAACATGGCGCCCCGGGCTTTGGGCGGTTATTTTTGGGCGCGGCTGTGCCCACGGCCTATTTTTGGCACACGGAGCTGCCTCTCAAAGTCTCGCGCCATTCCGAGTCCGGCGGACGAAGTCGGCCAGGCCCACCCGCCAAGGCTATAGCCCACCCGTTTTTGGGTCTTTTTCAGCTGGACGAACTTGGCGCCCCGGCCTTCGGGCGGTTATTTTTGGACGCGGCTGCGTCCGCGGCCTATTTTTGGCATACGGAGGCGCCTCGCAAAGTCTCGCTTCATTCCGAGTCCGACGGACGAAGTTGGCCAGCCCCACCCCCCAAGGCTATAGCCCACCCGTTTTTGTGGGCTTTTTGCGCTGGACGAACTTGGCGCCCCGGACTTCGGGCGGTTATTTTTGGATGTGGCTGTGCCCCGCACCCTATTTTTGGCACACGGACGTACCTCGTAAAGTCTCGCGCCATTCCGAGCCCGGCGGACGAAGTCGGCCAGCCCCACCCCCCAAGCCTATAGCCCACCCGTTTTTGTGGCCTTTTTCCGCTGGACGAACTTGGCGCCCCGGCCTTCGGGCGGTTATTTTTGGGAGCCGCTGTGCCCGCGGCCTATTTTTGGCACACAGAGGTGCCTCGTAAAGTCTCGCGCCATTCCGAGTCCGGCGGACGAAGTTGGCCCGCCCCACCCCCCAAGGCTATAGCCCACCCGTTTTTGTGGGCTTTTTCCGCTGGACGAACTTGGCGCCCCGGGCTTCGGGCGGTTATTTTTGGGCGCGGCTGTGCCCGCGGCCTATTTTTGGCACACGGAGATGCCTCTCAAAGTCTCGCGCCATTCCGAGTCCGGCGGACGAAGTTGGCCAGCCCCACCCGCCAAGGCTATAGCCCACCCGTTTTTGTGGCCTTTTTCAGCTGGACGAACTTGGCGCCCCGGCCTTCGGGCGGTTATCTTTGGACGCGGCTGCGCCCGCGGCTTATTTTTGGCATACGGAGGTGCCTCGCAAAGTCTCGCTTCATTCCCAGTCCGGCGGACGAAGTTGGCCAGCCCCACCCCCCAAGGCTATTGCCCACACCGTTTTTGTGGGCTTTTTGCGCTGGACGAACTTGGCGCCCCGGACTTCGGGCGGTTATTTTTGGATGTGACTGTGCCCGCACCTTATTTTTGGCACACGGAGGTGCCTCGTAAAGTCTCGCGCCATTCCGAGTCCGGCGGACGAAGTCGGCCAGCCCCACCCCCCAAGCCTATAGCCCACCCGTTTTTGTGGCCTTTTTCCGCTGGACGAACTTGGCGCCCCGGCCTTCGGGTGGTTATTTTTGGACGTGGCTGTTCCCGCACCCTATTTTTGGCACACGGAGGCGCCTCGTAAAGTCTCGTGCCATTCCGAGTCCGGCGGACGAAGTCGGCCAGCCCCACCCCCCAAGCCTATAGCCCACCCGTTTTTGTGGCCTTTTTCCGCTGGACGAACTTGGCGCCCCGGCCTTCGGGCAGTTATTTTTGGGCGCGGCTGCGTCCGCGGCCTATTTTTGGCACACGGAGGTGCCTCGCAAAGTCTCGCACTATTCCGAGTCCGGCGGACGAAGTTGGCCAGCCCCACCCCCCAAGGCTATAGCCCACCCATTTTTGTGGCCTTTTTCCGCTGGACGAACTTAGCGCCCCGGCCTTCGGGCGGTTATTTTTGGGAGACGCTGTACCCGCGGCCTATTTTTGGCACACAGAGGTGCCTCGTAAAGTCTCGCGCCATTCCGAGTACGGCGGACGAAGTTGGCCCGCCGCACCCCCCAAGGCTATAGCCCACCCGTTTTTGTGGGCTTTTTCCGCTGGACGAACTTGGCGCCCCGGCCTTCGGGCGGTTATCTTTGGACGCGGCTGCGCCCGCGGCTTATTTTTGGCATACGGAGGCGCCTCGCAAAGTCTCGCTTCATTCCCAGTCCGGCGGACGAAGTTGTCCAGCCCCACCCCCCAAGGCTATAGCCCACCCGTTTTTGTGGGCCTTTTGCGCTGGACGAACTTGGCGTCCCGGCCTTCGTGCGGTTATTTTAGGGCGCGGCTGTGCCCGCGGCCTATTTTTTACACACGGAGGCGCCTCGCAAAGTCTCGCGCCATTCCGAGTCCGGCGGACGAAGTTCGCCAGCCCCGCCCCCCAAGGCTATAGCCCACCCGTTTTTGTGGCCTTTTTCCGCTGGACAAACTTGGCGCCCCGGCCTTCGGGCGGTTATTTTTGGGCGCGGCTGTGCCCACGGCCTATTTTTGGCACACAGAGGCGTCTCGCAAAGTCTCACGCCATTCCGAGTCCGGAGGACGAAGTTGGCCAGCCCCACCCCCCAAGGCTATAGCCCACCCGTTTTTGGGGCCTTTTTCCGCTGGACGAACTTCGCGCCCCGGCCTTTGGCGGGTTATTTTTGGGGGTGGCTGTGCCCGCGGCCCATTTTTGGCTCACGGAGGCGCCTCGGGAAGTCTCGCGCCATTCCGAGTCCGGCGGACGAAGTTGGCCAGCCCCACCCCCCAAGGCTATAGCCCACCCGCTTTTGTGGCCTTTTTCCGCTGGACGAACATGGCGCCCCGGCCTTCGGGAGGTTATTTTTGGGCGCGGCTGTGTCCGCGGCCAATTTTTGGCACACGGAGGTGCCTCGCAAAGTCTCACGCCATTCCGAGTCTGGCGGACGAAGTTGGCCAGCCCCACCCCCCAAGGCTATAGCCCACCCGTTTTTGTGGGCTTTTTGCGCTGGACGAACTTGGCGCCCCGGCCTTCGGGCGGTTCTTTTTGGGCGCGGCTGTGCCCGCGGCCTATTTTTGGCATACAGAGGCGCCTCGCAAAGTCTCGCGCCATTCCGAGTCCGGCGGACGAAGTTGGCCAGCCCCACCCCCCAAAACTATAGCCCACCCGTTTTTGTGGCCTTGTACCGCTGGACGAACTTGGCGCCCCGGACTTCGGGCGGTTATTTTTGGGCGCGGCCTATTTTTGGCACACGGAGGCGCCTCGCAAAGTCTCGCGCCATTCCGAGTCCGGCGGACGAAGTTAACCAGCCCCACCCCCGAAGGTTATAGCCTACCCGATTTTGTGTCCTTTTTCCGCTGGACGAACTTGGCGCCCCGGCCTTCGGGCGGTTATTTTTGGGCGCGGCTGTGCCCGAAGCGTATTTTTGGCACACGGAGGCGCCTCGCAAAGTCTCGCGCCATTCCGAGTCCGGCGGACGAAGTGGGCCCGCCCCACCCCCCAAGGCTATAGCCCACCCGTTTTTGTTGGCTTTTTCCGCTGGACGAACTTGGTGTCCCGGCCTTCGTGCGGTTATTTCAGGGCGCGGCTGTGCCCGCGGCCTATTTTTTTGCACACGGAGGCGCCTCACAAAGTCTCGCACCATTCCGAGTCCGGCGGACGAATTTCGCCAGCCCCGCCCCCCAAGGCTATAGCCCACCCGTTTTTGTGGCCTTTTTCCGCTGGACAAACTTGGCGCCCCGGCCTTCGGGCGGTTATTTTTGGATGTGGCTGTGCCCGCACCCTATGTTTGGCACACGGAGGCACCTCGTAAAGTCTCGTGCCATTCCGAGTCCGGCGGACGAAGTCGGCCAGCCCCACCCCCCCAAGCCTATAGCCCACCCGTTTTTGTGGACTTTTTCCGCTGGACGAACTTGGCGCTCCGGCCTTCGGGCAGTTATTTTTGGGCGCGGCTGCGTCCGCGGCCTATTTTTGACACACGGAGGTGCCTCGCAAAGTCTCGTACTATTACGAGTCCGGCGGACGAAGTTGGCCAGCCCCACCCCCCAAGGCTATAGCCCACCCGTTTTTGTGGCCTTTTTCCGCTGGACGAACTTGGCGCCCCGGCCTTCGGGCGGTTATTTTTGGGTGCGGCTGTGCCCGCGGCCTATTTTTGGCACACGGAGCTGCCTCTCAAAGTCTCGCGCCATTCCGAGTCCGGCGGACGAAGTTGGCCAGCCCCACCCGCTAAGGCTTTAGCCCACCCGTTTTTGTGGCCTTTTTCAGCTGGACGAAATTGGCGCCCCAGCCTTCGGGCGGTTATTTTTGGATGCGGCTGCGCCCGCAGCCTATTTTTGGCATACGGAGGCGCCTCGCAAAGTCTCGTTTCATTCCGAGTCCGACGGACGAAGTTGGCCTGCCCCACCCCTCAAGGCTATAGCCCACCCGTTTTTGTGGGCTTTTTGCGCTGGACGAACTTGGCGCCCCGGACTTCGAGCGGTTATTTTTGGATGTGGCTGTGCCCGCACCCTATTTTTGGCACACGGAGGTGCCTCGTAAAGTCTCGCGCCATTCCGAGTCCGGCGGACGAAGTCGGCCAGCCCCACCCCCCAAGCCTATAGCCCACCCGTTTTTGTGGCCTTTTTCCGCTGGACGAACTTGGCGCCCCGGCCTTCGGGTGGTTATTTTTTGGAGCGGCTGTGCCCGCGGCCTATTTTTGGCACACGGAGGCGCCTCGCAAAATTTCACGCCATTCCGAGTCCAGCGGATGAAGGTGGCCAGCCCCACCCCCCAAGGCTATAGCCCACCCGTTTTTGGGGCCTTTTTCCGCTGGACGAACTTGGCAACCTGGCCTTCGGGCGGTTATTTTTGGGCGCGGCTGGGCCCGCGGCCTATTTTTGGCAGACGGAGTTACCTCGCAAAGTATCGTGCCAATCCGAGTCCGGCGGACGAAGTTGGCCAGCCTCACCCCCCAAGGCTATAGCCCACCCGTTTTTGTGGGCTTTTTTCCGCTGGACGAACTTGGCGCCCCGGCCTTCGGGCGGTTATTTTTGGGCGCGGCTGTGCCCGCGGCCTATTTTTGGCACACTGAGATGCCTCTCAAAGTCTCGCGCCATTCCGAGTCCGGCGGACGAAGTTGGCCAGCCCCACCCGCCAAGGCTATAGCCCACCCGTTTTTGTGGCCTTTTTCAGCTGGACGAACTTGGCGCCCCGGCCTTCGGGCGGTTATCTTTGGACGCGGCTGCGCCCGCGGCTTATTTTTGGCATACGGAGGCGCCTCGCAAAGTCTCGCTTCATTCCCAGTCCGGCGGACGAAGTTGTCCAGCCCCACCCCCCAAGGCTATAGCCCACCCGTTTTTGTGGGCTTTTTGCGCTGGACGAACTTGGCGTCCCGGCCTTCGTGCGGTTATTTTAGGGCGCGGCTGTGCCCGCGGCCTATTTTTTTGCACACGGAGGCGCCTCGCAAAGTCTCGTACTATTACGAGTCCGGCGGACGAAGTTGGCCAGCCCCACCCCCCAAGGCTATAGCCCACCCATTTTTGTGGCCTTTTTCCGCTGGACGAACTTGGCGCCCTGGCCTTCGGGCGGTTATTTTTGGGTGCGGCTGTGCCCGCGGCCAATTTTTGGCACACGGAACTGCCTCTCAAAGTCTCGCGCCATTCCGAGTCCGGCGGACGAAGTTGGCCAGCCCCACCCGCTAAGGCTTTAGCCCACCCGTTTTTGTGGCCTTTTTCAGCTGGACGAAATTGGCGCCCCGGCCTTCGGGCGGTTATTTTTGGATGCGGCTGCGCCCGCGGCCTATTTTTGGCATACGGAGGCGCCTCGCAAAGTCTCATTTCATTCCGAGTCCGACGGACGAAGTTGGCCTGCCCCACCCCCAAAGGCTATAGCCCACCCGTTTTTGTTGGCTTTTTGCGCTGGACGAACTTGGCGCCCCGGACTTCGGGCGGTTATTTTTGGATGTGGCTTTGCCCGCACCCTATTTTTGGCACACGGAGGTGCCTCGTAAAGTCTCGCGCCATTCCGAGTCCGGCGGACGAAGTCGGCCAGCCCCCACCCCCCAAGCCTATAGCCCACCCGTTTTTGTGGCCTTTTTCCGCTGGACGAACTTGGCGTCCCGGACTTCGGTGGGTTATTTTTTGGCACGGCTGTGCCCATGGCCTATTTTTGGCACACGGAGGCGCCTCGCAAAGTTTCGCGCCATTCCTAGTCCAGCGGATGAAGTTGGCCAGCCCCACCCCCCAAGGCTATAGCCCACCCGTTTTTGGGGCCTTTTTCCGCTGGACGAACTTGGTGCCCCCGGCCTTCGGGTGGTTATTTTTGGACGCGGCTGTGCCCGCGGCCTATTTTTGGCACACGGAGGCGCCTCGCAAATTCTCGCGCCATTCCGAGTCCGGCGGACGAATTTGGCCAGCCCCACCCCCCAAGGCTATAGCCCACCCGTTTTTGTGGGCTTTTTCCGCTGGACGAACTTGGCGCCCCGGCCTTCGGGAGGTTATTTTTGGACGCGGCTGTGCCCGCGGCCTATTTTTGGCACACGGAGGTGACTCGCAAAGTTTCGCGCCATTCCGAGTCCAGCGGATGAAGTTGGTCAGCCCCACGCCCCAAGGCTATAGCCCACCCGTTTTTGGGGCCTTTTTCCGCTGGACGAACTTGGCACCCCGGCCTTCGGGCGGTTATTTTTGGGCGCGGCTGTGCCCGCGGCCTATTTTTTGCACACAGAGGCGTCTCGCAAAGTCTCACGCCATTCCGAGTCCGGAGGACGAAGTTGGCCAGCCCCACCCCCCAAGGCTATAGCCCACCCGTTTTTGGGGCCTTTTTCCGCTGGACGAACTTCGCGCCCCGGCCTTTCGCGGGTTATTTTTGGGCGTGGGTGTGCCCGCGGCCCATTTTTGGCTCACGGAGGCGCCTCGGGAAGTCTCGCGCCATTCCGAGTCCGGCGGACGAAGTTGGCCAGCCCCACCCCCCAAGGCTATAGCCCACCCGCTTTTGTGGCCTTTTTCCGCTGGACGAACATGGCGCCCCCGGCCTTCGGGAGGTTATTTTTGGGCGCGGCTGTGTCCGCGGCCAATTTTTGGCACACGGAGGTGCCTCGCAAAGTCTCGCGCCATTCCGAGTCTGGCGGACGAAGTTGGCCAGCCCCACCCCCCAAGGCTATAGCCCACCCGTTTTTGTGGGCTTTTTGCGCTGGACGAACTTGGCGCCCCGGCCTTCGGGCGGTTCTTTTTGGGCGCGGCTGTGCCCGCGGCCTATTTTGGGCATACAGAGGCGCCTCGCAAAGTCTCGCGCCATTCCGAGTCCGGCGGACGAAGTTGGCCAGCCCCACCCCCCAAGGCTATAGCCCACCCGTTTTTGTGGCCTTTTACCGCTGGACAAACTTGGCGCCCCGGACTTCGGGCGGTTATTTTTGGGCACGGCCTATTTTTGGCACACGGAGGCGCCTTGCAATGTCTCGCGCCATTCCGAGTCCGGCGGACGAAGTTGCCCAGCCCCACCGCCGAAGGTTATAGCCTACCCGTTTTTGTGTCCTTTTTCCGCTGGACGAACTTGGCGCCCCGGCCTTCGGGCGGTTATTTTTGGGCGCGGCTGTGTCCGAAGCCTATTTTTGGCACACGGAGGCGCCTCGCAAAGTCTCGCGCCATTCCGAGTCCGGCGGACGAAGTTGGCCAGCCCCACCCCCCCAAGGCTATAGCCCACCCGTTTTTGTGGGCTTTTTTCCGCTGGACGAACTTGGCGCCCCGGCCTTCGGGCGGTTATTTTTGGACGCGGCTGTGCCCGCGGCCTATTTTTGGCACACGGAGCTGCCTCTCAAAGTCTCGCACCATTCCGAGTCCGACGGACGAAGTTGGCCAGCCCCACCCGCCAAGGCTATAGCCCACCCGTTTTTGTGTGCTTTTTCCGCTGGACGAATTTGGCGCCCCGGCCGTCGGGCGGTAATTTTTGGGCGCGGCTACGTCTGCGGCCTATTTTTGGCACACGGAAGCACCTCGCAAAGTCTCGCGCCATTCCGAGTCCGGCGGACGAAGTTTGCCAGCCCCACCCCCCCAAGGCTATAGATCACCCGTTTTTGTGTGCTTTTTCCGAAGGACGAACTTGGCGCCCCGGCCTTCGGGCGGTTATTTTTGGGCGCGGCTGTGCTCGAAGCCTATTTTTGGCACACGGAGGCGCCTCGCAAAGTCTCGCGCCATTCCGAGTCCGGCGGACGAAGTTGGCCAGCCCCACCCCCCAAGGCTATAGCCCACCCGTTTTTGTGGGCTTTTTCCGCTGGACGAACTTGGCGCCCCGGCCGTCGGGCGGTAATTTTTGGGCGCGGCTACGTCTGCGGCCTATTTTTGGCACACGGAAGTGCCTCGCAAAGTCTCCCCGCCATTCCGAGTCCGGCGGACGAAGTTTGCCAGCCCCACCCCCCCAAGGCTATAGATCACCCGTTTTTGTGTGCTTTTTCCGCTGGACGAACTTGGCGCCCCGGCCTTCGGGTGGTTATTTTTTGGTGCGGCTGCGCCCGCGGCCTATTTTTGGCACACGGAGCTGCCTCTCAAAGTCTCGCGCCATTCCGAGTCCGGCGGACGAAGTAGGCCAGGCCCACCCGCCAAGGCTATAGCCCACCCGTTTTTGTGGGCTTTTTCCGCTGGACGAACTTGGCGCCCCTGCCTTCGGGCGGTTATTTTTGGACGCGGCTGTGCCCACGGCCTATTTTTGGCACACGGAGGCACCTCGCAAAGTCTCGCGCCATTCCGAGTCCGGAGGACGAAGTTGGCCAGCCCCACCCCGGAAGGCTATAGCCCACCCGTTTTTGTGGCCTTTTTCCGCTGGACGAACTTGGCGCCCCGGCTTTCGGGCGGTTATTTTTGGGCGCGGCTCTTCCCGCGGCCTATTTTTGGCACATGGAGGCGCCTCGCAAAGTCTCGCGCCATTCCGAGTCCGGAGGACGAAGTTGGCCAGCCCCACCCCCCGAGTCTATAGTCCACCCGATTTTGTGGGCTTTTTCCGCTGGACGAACTTGGCGCCCCGGCCTTCGGGCAGTTATATTTGGGCGCGGCTGTGCCCGTGGCCTATTTTTGGCACACGGAGGCGCCTCGCAAGTCTCCCACCATTCCGAGTCCGGCGGACGAAGTGGGCCAGCCCCACCCCCCAAGGCTATAGCCCACCTGTTTTTGTGGACTTTTTCCGCTGGACGAACTTGGCGCCCCGGCTTTCGGTAGTTTATTTTTGGGCGCGGCTATGCCCGCGGCCTATTTTTGGCACATGGAGGCGCCTCGCAAAGTCTTGCGCCATTCCGAGTCCAGCGGACGAAGTTGGCCAGCCCCACCCCCCAAGGCTATAGCCCACCCGTTTTTGTGGGCTTTTTCCGCTGGACGAACTTGGCGCCCCGGCCTTCGGGCGGTTATGTTTGGGCGCGGCTGTGCCCGCGGCCTATTTTTGGCACACGGAGGCGCCTCGCAAAGTCTCGCGGCAATCCGAGTCCGGCGGACGAAGTGGGCCAGCCCCACCCCCCAAGGCTATAGCCCACCCGTTTTTGTGGCCTTTTTCCGCTGGACGAACGTGGCGCCCCGGCCTTTGGGCGGTTATTTTTGGGCGCGGCTGTGCCCGCGGCCTATTTTTGGCACACGGAGGTGCCTCGTAAAGTTTCGCACCATTCCAAGTCCGGAGGACGAAGTTGGCCAGCCCCACCCCCCAAGGCTATAGCCCACCCGTTTTTGGGGCCTTTTTCCGCTGGACGAACTTCGCGCCCCGGCCTTTGGCGGGTTATTTTTGGGCGTGGCTGTGCCCGCGGCCCATTTTTGGCTCACGGAGGCGCCTCGGGAAGTCTCGCGCCATTCCGAGTCCGGCGGACGAAGTTGGCCAGCCCCACCCCCCAAGGCTATAGCCCACCCGCTTTTGTGGCCTTTTTCCGCTGGACGAACATGGCGCCCCGGCCTTCGGGAGGTTATTTTTGGGCGCGGCTGTGTCCGCGGCCAATTTTTGGCACACGGAGGTGCCTCGCAAAGTCTCGCGCCATTCCGAGTCTGGCGGACGAAGTTGGCCAGCCCCACCCCCCAAGGCTATAGCCCACCCGTTTTTGTGGGCTTTTTGCGCTGGACGAACTTGGCGCCCCGGCCTTCGGGCGGTTCTTTTTGGGCGCGGCTGTGCCCGCGGCCTATTTTTGGCATACAGAGGCGCCTCGCAAAGTCTCGCGCCATTCCGAGTCCGGCGGACGAAGTTGGCCAGCCCCCACCCCCCAAGGCTATAGCCCACCCGTTTTTGTGGCCTTTTACCGCTGGACAAACTTGGCGCCCCGGACTTCAGGCGGTTATTTTTGGGTGCGGCCTATTTTTGGCACACGGAGGCGCCTCGCAAAGTCTCGCGCCATTCCGAGTCCGGCGGACGAAGTTGCCCAGCCCCACCGCCGAAGGTTATAGCCTACCCGTTTTTGTGTCCTTTTTCCGCTGGACGAACTTTGCGCCCCGGCCTTCGGGCGGTTATTTTTGGGCGCGGCTGTGCCCGAAGCCTATTTTTGGCACACGGAGGCGCCTCGCAAAGTCTCGCGCCATTCCGAGTCCGGCGGACGAAGTTGGCCAGCCCCACCCACCAAGGCTATAGCCCACCCGTTTTTGTGGGCTTTTTCCGCTGGACGAACTTGGCGCCCCGGCCTTCGGGCGGTTATTTTTGGACGCGGCTGTGCCCGCGGCCTATTTTTGGCACACGGAGCTGCCTCTCAAAGTCTCGCACCATTCCGAGTCCGACGGACGAAGTTGGCCAGCCCCACCCACCAAGGCTATAGCCCACCCGTTTTTGTGTGCTTTTTCCGCTGGACGAATTTGGCGCCCCGGCCGTCGGGCGGTAATTTTTGGGCGCGGCTACGTCTGCGGCCTATTTTTGGCACACGGAAGCACCTCGCAAAGTCTCGCGCCATTCCGAGTCCGGCGGACGAAGTTTGCCAGCCCCACCCCCCAAGGCTATAGATCACCCCGTTTTTGTGTGCTTTTTTCCGATGGACGAACTTGGCGCCCCGGCCTTCGGGCGGTTATTTTTGGGCGCGGCTGTGCCCGAAGCCTATTTTTGGCACACGGAGGCACCTCGCAAAGTCTCGCGCCATTCCGAGTCCGGCGGACGAAGTTGGCCAGCCCCACCCGCCAAGGCTATAGCCCACCCGTTTTTGTGTGCTTTTTCCGCTGGACGAATTTGGCGCCCCGGCCGTCGGGCGGTAATTTTTGGGCGCGGCTACGTCTGCGGCCTATTTTTGGCACACGGAAGCACCTCGCAAAGTCTCGCGCCATTCCGAGTCCGGCGGACGAAGTTTGCCAGCCCCACCCCCCAAGGCTATAGATCACCCGTTTTTGTGTGCTTTTTCCGAAGGACGAACTTGGCGCCCCGGCCTTCGGGCGGTTATTTTTGGGCGCGGCTGTGCTCGAAGCCTATTTTTGGCACACGGAGGCGCCTCGCAAAGTCTCGCGCCATTCCGAGTCCGGCGGACGAAGTTGGCCAGCCCCACCCCCCAAGGCTATAGCCCACCCGTTTTTGTGGGCTTTTTCCGCTGGACGAACTTGGCGCCCCGGCCGTCGGGCGGTAATTTTTGGGCGCGGCTACGTCTGCGGCCTATTTTTGGCACACGGAAGTGCCTCGCAAAGTCTCCCCGCCATTCCGAGTCCGGCGGACGAAGTTTGCCAGCCCCACCCCCCAAGGCTATAGATCACCCGTTTTTGTGTGCTTTTTCCGCTGGACGAACTTGGCGCCCCGGCCTTCGGGTGGTGATTTTTTGGTGCGGCTGCGCCCGCGGCCTATTTTTGGCACACGGAGCTGCCTCTCAAAGTCTCGCGCCATTCCGAGTCCGGCGGACGAAGTCGGCCAGGCCCACCCGCCAAGGCTATAGCCCACCCGTTTTTGTGGGCTTTTTCCGCTGGACGAACTTGGCGCCCCTGCCTTCGGGCGGTTATTTTTGGGCGCGGCTGTGCCCACGGCCTATTTTTGGCACACGGAGGCACCTCGCAAAGTCTCGCGCCATTCCGAGTCCGGAGGACGAAGTTGGCCAGCCCCACCCCGGAAGGCTATAGCCCACCCGTTTTTGTGGCCTTTTTCCGCTGGACGAACTTGGCGCCCCGGCCTTCGGGCGGTTATTTTTGGGCGTGGCTCTGCCCGCGGCCTATTTTTGGCACATGGAGGCGCCTCGCAATGTCTCGCGCCATTCCGAGTCCGGAGGACGAAGTTGGCCAGCCCCACCCCCCGAGTCTATAGTCCACCCGATTTTGTGGGCTTTTTCCGCTGGACGAACTTGGCGCCCCGGCCTTCGGGCAGTTATATTTGGGCGCGGCTGTGCCCGTGGCCTATTTTTGGCACACGGAGGCGCCTCGCAAAGTCTCCCGCCATTCCGAGTCCGGCGGACGAAGTGGGCCAGCCCCACCCCCCAAGGCTATAGCCCACCTGTTTTTGTGGACTTTTTCCGCTGGACGAACTTGGCGCCCCGGCTTTCGGTAGTTTATTTTTGGGCGCGGCTGTGCCCGCGGCCTATTTTTGGCACATGGAGGCGCCTCGCAAAGTCTTGCGCCATTCCGAGTCCAGCGGACGAAGTTGGCCAGCCCCACCCCCAAGGCTATAGCCCACCCGTTTTTGTGGGCTTTTTCCGCTGGACGAACTTGGCGCCCCGGCCTTCGGGCGGTTATGTTTGGGCGCGGCTGTGCCCGCGGCCTATTTTTGGCACACGGAGGCGCCTCGCAAAGTCTCGCGGCAATCCGAGTCCGGCGGACGAAGTGGGCCAGCCCCACCCCCCAAGGCTATAGCCCACCCGTTTTTGTGGCCTTTTTCCGCTGGACGAACGTGGCACCCCCGGCCTTTGGGCGGTTATTTTTGGGCGCGGCTGTGCCCGCGGCCTATTTTTGGCACACGGAGGTGCCTCGTAAAGTTTCGCACCATTCCGAGTCCGGCGGACGAAGTTTGCCAGCACCCACCCCCCAAGGCTATAGCCCACCTATTTTTGTGGGCTTTTTCCGCTGGACGAATTTGACGCCCTGGCCTTCGGGTGGTTATTTTTGGGCGCGGCTGTGCGCGCAGCCTATTTTTGGCACACGGAGGTGCCTCGCAATGTCTCGCGCCATTCCGAGTCCGGCGGACGAAGTTTGCCAGCGCCACCCCCCCAAGGCTATAGATCACCCCGTTTTTGTGTGCTTTTTCCGCTGGACGAACTTGGCGCCCCGGCCTTCGGGCGGTTATTTTTGGGCGCGGCTGTGCCCGAAGCCTATTTTTGGCACACGGAGGCGCCTCGCAAAGTCTCGCGCCATTCCGAGTCCGGCGGACGAAGTTGGCCAGCCCCACCCCCCAAGGCTATAGCCCACCCGTTTTTGTGGGCTTTTTCCCCTGGACGAACTTGGCGCCCCGGCCTTCGGCCGGTTATTTTTGTCGCGGCTGTGTCCTCGGCCTATTTTTGTCACACGGAGGCCGCTCGTAAAGTCTCACGCCATTGCGAGTACGGCGGACGAAGTGGGCCGGCCCCACCCCCCCAAGGCTATAGCCCACCCATTTTTGTGGCCTTTTTCCGCTGGACGAACTTGGCGCCCCGGCCTTTGGGCGGTTATGTTTGGGTACGGCTGTGCCCACGGCCTATTTTTGGCACACGGAGGTACCTCACAAAGTCACGCGCCATTCCGAGTCCGGCGGACGAAGTTGGCCAGCCCCACCCCCCAAGGCTATAGCCCACCCGTTTTTGTGGCCTTTTTCCGCTGGACGAACTTGGCGCCCCGGCCTTCGGACGGTTATTTTTGTGCGTGGCTGTGTCCGTGGCCTATTTTTGCCACACGGAGGCACCTCGCAAAGTCTCGCGCCATTCCGAGTCCGGCGGACGAAGTTGGCCAGCCCCACCCCCCAAGGCTATAGCCCACCCGTTTTTGTGTCCTTTTTCCGCTGGACGAACTTGGCGCCCCGGCCTTCGGGTGGTTATTTTTTGACGCGGCTGTGCCCGCGACCTATTTTTGGCACACGGAGGCAGCTCGCAAAGTCTCATTGCATTCCGAGTCCGGCGGACGAAGTTGGCCAGCCCCACCCCCCAAGGCTATAGCCCACCCGTTTTTGTGGCCTTTTTCCGCTGGACGAACTTGGCGCCCCGGCCTTCGGGCCGTTATTTTTGGGCGCGGCTGTCCCCGCGGCATATTTTTGGCACACGGAGGTGCCGCACAAAGTCTCGCGCCATTCCGAATCCGGCGGATAAAGTTGGCCAGCCCCACCCCCCCAAGGCTATAGCCCACCCTTTTTTGTGGCCTTTTTCCGCTGGACGATTTGGTGCCCCGGCCTTCGGGTGGTTATTTTTTGACGCGGCTGTGCCCGCGACCTATTTTTGGCACACGGAGGCACCTCGCAAAGTGTCGCGGCATTCCGAGTCCGGCGGACGAAGTTGGCCAGCCCCACCCCCCCAAGGCTATAGCCCACCCGTTTTTGTGGCCTTTTTCCGCTGGACGAACTTGGCGCCCCGGCCTTCGGGCCGTTATTTTTGGGCGCGGCTGTGCCCATGGCCTATTTTTGGCACACGGAGGTGCCTCGTAAGGTCTCGCACCATTCCGATTCCGGCGGACGAAGCTGGCCAGCCCCACCCCCCAAGGCTATAGCCCACCCGTTTTTGTGGGCTTTTTCCGCTGGACGAACATGACGCCCCGGCCTTCGGTTTGTTATTTTTGGGCGCGGCTGTGCCCGCATCCTATTTTTGGCACACGGAGGTGCCTCGCAATGTCTCGCGCCATTTCGAGTCCGGCGGACGAAGTTGGCCCGCCCCACCCCCCAAGGCTATAGCCCACCCATTTTTGTGGCCTTTTTCCGCTGGACGAACTTGGCGCCCCGGCCTTTGGGCGGTTATGTTTGGGTACGGCTGTGCCCACGGCCTATTTTTGGCACACGGAGGTACCTCACAAAGTCACGCGCCATTCCGAGTCCGGCGGACGAAGTTGGCCAGCCCCACCCCCCAAGGCTATAGCCCACCCCGTTTTTGTGGCCTTTTTCCGCTGGACGAACTTGGCGCCCCGGCCTTCGGACGGTTATTTTTGTGCGTGGCTGTGTCCGTGGCCTATTTTTGCCACACGGAGGCACCTCGCAAAGTCTCGCGCCATTCCGAGTCCGGCGGACGAAGTTGGCCAGCCCCACCCCCCAAGGCTATAGCCCACCCGTTTTTGTGTCCTTTTTCCGCTGGACGAACTTGGCGCCCCGGCCTTCGGGTGGTTATTTTTTGACGCGGCTGTGCCCGCGACCTATTTTTGGCACACGGAGGCAGCTCGCAAAGTCTCATTGCATTCCGAGTCCGGCGGACGAAGTCGGCCAGCCCCACCCCCCAAGGCTATAGCCCACCCGTTTTTGTGGCCTTTTTCCGCTGGACAAACTTGGCGCCCCGGCCTTCGGGCCGTTATTTTTGGGCACGGCTGTGCCCGCGGCCTATTTTTAGCGCACGGAGGCGCCTCGCAAAGTCTCACCCCATTCCGAGTCCGGCGGACGAAGTTGGCCAGCCCCACCCCCCAAGGCTATAGCCCACCCGTTTTTGTGGCCATTTTCCGCTGGACGAACTTGGCGCCCCGGCCTTCGGCCGTTATTTTTGGGCGCGGCTGTCCCCGCGGCATATTTTTGGCACACGGAGGTGCCGCACAAAGTCTCGCGCCATTCCGAATCCGGCGGATAAAGTTGGCCAGCCCCACCCCCCAAGGCTATAGCCCACCCTTTTTTGTGGCCTTTTTCCGCTGGACGATTTGGTGCCCCGGCCTTCGGGTGGTTATTTTTTTGACGCGGCTGTGCCCGCGACCTATTTTTGGCACACGGAGGCACCTCGCAAAGTGTCGCGGCATTCCGAGTCCGGCGGACGAAGTTGGCCAGCCCCACCCCCCAAGGCTATAGCCCACCCGTTTTTGTGGCCTTTTTCCGCTGGACGAACTTGGCGCCCCGGCCTTCGGGCCGTTATTTTTGGGCGCGGCTGTGCCCACGGCCTATTTTTGGCTCACGGAGGTGCCTCGCAAGGTCTCGCACCATTCCGATTCCGGCGGACGAAGCTGGCCAGCCCCACCCCCCAAGGCTATAGCCCACCCGTTTTTGTGGGCTTTTTCCGCTGGACGAACATGACGCCCCGGCCTTCGGTTTGTTATTTTTGGGCGCGGCTGTGCCCGCGTCCTATTTTTGGCACACGGAGGTGCATCGCAATGTCTCGCGCCATTTCGAGTCCGGCGGACGAAGTGGGCCCGCCCCACCCCCCAAGGTTATAGCCCACCCGTTTTTGTGGCCTTTTTCCGCTGGACGAACTTGGCGCCCCGGCCTTCGGGCGGTTATTTTTGGCCGCGGCTGTGCCCGCAGCCTATTTTTTGCACACGGAGGTGCCTCGCAAAGTCTCGCGCCATTCCGAGTCCGGCGGACGAAGTTGGCCAGCCCCACCCCCCAAGGCTATAGCCCACCCGTTTTTGTGGGGTTTTTCCGCTGGACGAACTTGGCGCCCCGGCCTTCGGCCGGTTATTTTTGGCCGCGGCCTATTTTTGTCACACAGAGGCCGCTCCTAAAGTCTCACGCCATTGCGAGTACGGCGGACGAAGTGGGCCGGCCCCCACCCCCCAAGGCTATATCCCACCCGTTTTTGTGGCCTTTTTCCGCTGGACGAACTTGGCGCCCCGGCCTTCGGACGGTTATTTTTTGGCGTGGCTGTCCCTGCGGCCTATTTTTGGCACACGGAGGTGCCGTACAAAGTCTCGTGCCATTCCGAGTCCGGCGGATAAAGTTGGCCAGCCCCACCCCCCAAGGCTATAGGCCACCCTTTTTTGTGGCCATTTTCCGCTGGACGAACTTGGTGCCCCGGCCTTCGGGGGGTTATTTTTTGACGCGGCTGTGCCCGCGACCTATTTTTGGCACACGGAGGCACCTCGCAAAGTGTCGCGGCATTCCGAGTCCGGCGGACGAAGTTGGCCAGCCCCACCCCCCAAGGCTATAGCCCACCCGTTTTTGTGGCCTTTTTCCGCTGGACGAACTTGGCGCCCCGGCCTTCGGGCCGTTATTTTTGGGCGCGGCTGTGCCCGCGGCCTATTTTTAGCACACGGAGGTGCCTCGCAAAGTCTCGCGCCATTCCGAGTCCGGCGGACGAAGTTGGCCAGCCCCACCCCCCCAAGCCTATAGCCCACCCCGTTTTTGTGGCCTTTTTCCGCTGGACGAACTTGGCGCCCCGGCCCACAGTCGGGTATTTTTGGGCGCGGCTGTGCCCGCGGCCTATTTTTGGCACACGTGGGGGCCTCGCAAAGTCTCGCACCATTCCGAGTCCGGCGGACGAAGCTGGCCAGCCCCACCCCCCATGGCTATAGCCCACCCGTTTTTGTGGCCATTTTCCGCTGGACGAACTTGGCGCCCCGGCCTTCGGGCGGTTATTTTTGGGCGCGGCTGTGCCCGCGGCCTATTTTTGGCACACGTAGGTGCCTCGTAAAGTCTCGTGCCATGCCGAGTCCGGCGGATGAAGTTGGCCAGCCCCACCCCCGAAGGCTATAGCCCACCCGTTTTTGTGGCCTTTTTCCGCTGGACGAGCTTGGCGCCCCGGCCTTCGGGCGGTTATTTTTGGGCACGGCTGTGTCCGTGGCCTATTTTTGTCACACGGAGGCCACTCGTAAAGTCTCGCGCCATTCCGAGTCCGGCGGACGAAGTTGGCCAGCCCCACCGCCCAAGGCTATAGCCCACCCGTTTTTGTGGCCTTTTTCCGCTGGACGAACTTGGCGCCCCGGCCTTCGGAAGGTTATTTTTGGGCGTGGCTGTGCCGGCGGCATATTTTTGGCACACGGAGGCGCCTCGCAAAGTCTCGCGCCATTCCGAGTCCGGCGGACGAAGTTGGCCAGCCCCACCGCCCAAGGCTATAGCCCACCCGTTTTTGTGGCCTTTTTCCGCTGGACGAACTTGGCGCCCCGGCCATCAGTCGGGTATTTTTGGGCGCGGCTGTGCCCGCGGCCTATTTTTGGCACACGGTGGTACCTCGCAATTCTCGCGCCATTCCGAGTCCGGCGGACGAAGTTGGCCCGCCCCACCCCCCAAGGCTATAGCCCACCCGTTTTTGTGGGCTTTTTCCGCTGGACGAACTTGACGCCCCGGCCTTCGGGTGGTTATTTTTGGTTGCGGCTGTGCCCGCGGCCTATTTTTGGCACACGGAGATGCCTCGCAAAGTTTCGCGCCATTCCGAGTCCGGCGAACGGTGTTGGCCAGCCCCACTCCCCAAGGCTATAGCCCACCCGTTTTTGTGGCATTTTTCCACTGGACGAGCTTGGCGCCCCGGCCTTCGGGCGGTTATTTTTGGGCACGGCTGTGTCCGCGGCCTATTTTTGTCACACGGAGGCCACTCGTAAAGTCTCGCGCCATTCCGAGTCCGGCGGACGAAGTTGGCCAGCCCCACCCCCCAAGCCTATAGCCCACCCGTTTTTGTGGCCTTTTTCCGCTGGACGAACTTGGCGCCCCGGCCCACAGTCGGGTATTTTTGGGCGCGGCTGTGCCCGCGGCCTATTTTTGGCACACGTGGGGGCCTCGCAAAGTCTCGCACCATTCCGAGTCCGGCGGACGAAGCTGGCCAGCCCCACCCCCCATGGCTATAGCCCACCCGTTTTTGTGGCCATTTTCCGCTGGACGAACTTGGCGCCCCGGCCTTCGGGCGGTTATTTTTGGGCGCGGCTGTGCCCGCGGCCTATTTTTGGCACACGTAGGTGCCTCGTAAAGTCTCGTGCCATGCCGAGTCCGGCGGATGAAGTTGGCCAGCCCCACCCCCGAAGGCTATAGCCCACCCGTTTTTGTGGCCTTTTTCCGCTGGACGAGCTTGGCGCCCCGGCCTTCGGGCGGTTATTTTTGGGCACGGCTGTGTCCGTGGCCTATTTTTGTCACACGGAGGCCACTCGTAAAGTCTCGCGCCATTCCGAGTCCGGCGGACGAAGTTGGCCAGCCCCACCGCCCAAGGCTATAGCCCACCCGTTTTTGTGGCCTTTTTCCGCTGGACGAACTTGGCGCCCCGGCCTTCGGAAGGTTATTTTTGGGCGTGGCTGTGCCGGCGGCATATTTTTGGCACACGGAGGCGCCTCGCAAAGTCTCGCGCCATTCCGAGTCCGGCGGACGAAGTTGGCCAGCCCCACCGCCCAAGGCTATAGCCCACCCGTTTTTGTGGCCTTTTTCCGCTGGACGAACTTGGCGCCCCGGCCATCAGTCGGGTATTTTTGGGCGCGGCTGTGCCCGCGGCCTATTTTTGGCACACGGTGGTACCTCGCAATTCTCGCGCCATTCCGAGTCCGGCGGACGAAGTTGGCCCGCCCCACCCCCCAAGGCTATAGCCCACCCGTTTTTGTGGGCTTTTTCCGCTGGACGAACTTGACGCCCCGGCCTTCGGGTGGTTATTTTTGGTTGCGGCTGTGCCCGCGGCCTATTTTTGGCACACGGAGATGCCTCGCAAAGTTTCGCGCCATTCCGAGTCCGGCGAACGGTGTTGGCCAGCCCCACTCCCCAAGGCTATAGCCCACCCGTTTTTGTGGCATTTTTCCACTGGACGAGCTTGGCGCCCCGGCCTTCGGGCGGTTATTTTTGGGCACGGCTGTGTCCGCGGCCTATTTTTGTCACACGGAGGCCACTCGTAAAGTCTCGCGCCATTCCGAGTCCGGCGGACGAAGTTGGCCAGCCCCACCGCCCAAGGCTATAGCCCACCCGTTTTTGTGGCCTTTTTCCGCTGGACGAACTTGGCGCCCCGGCCTTCGGAAGGTTATTTTTGGGCGTGGCTGTGCCGGCGGCATATTTTTGGCACACGGAGGCGCCTCGCAAAGTCACGCGCCATTCCGAGTCCGGCGGACGAAGTTGGCCAGCCCCAGCCCCCAAGGCTATAGCCCACCAGTTTTTGTGGGATTTTTCCGCTGGACAAACTTGGCGCCCCGGCCTTCGGGCGGTTATTTTTGGGTGCGGCTGTGCCCGCGGCCTATTTTTGGCACACGTAGGTGCCTCGCAAAGTCTCGTGCCATTCCGAGTCCGGCGGATGAAGTTGGGCAGCCCCACCCCCCAAGGCTATAGCCCACCCGTTTTTGTGGCCTTTTTCCGCTGGACGAACTTGGCGCCCCGGCCTTCGGGCGGTTATTTTTGGGCGCGGCTGTGCCCGCAGCCTATTTTTTGCACACAGAGGTGCCTCGCAAAGTCTCGCGCCATTCCGAATCCGGCGGACGAAGTTGGGCAGCCCCACCCCCCAAGGCTATAGCCCACCCGTTTTTGTGGGCTTTTTCCGCTGGACGAACTTGGCGCCCCGGCCTTCGGCCGGTTATTTTTCGGCGCGGCTGTGCCCGCGGCCTATTTTGTTCACACGGAGGCCGCTCGCAAAGTCTCACGCCATTCCAAGTCCGGCGGACGAAGTGGGCCGGCCCCACCCCCCAAGGCTATAGCCCACCCGTTTTTGTGGCCTTTTTCCGCTGGACGAACTTGGCGTCCCGGCCTTCGGGCGGTTAGTTTTGGGCGCGGAAGTGCCCGCGGCCAATTTTTGGCACACGGAGGCGCCTCGTAAAGTCTCGCGCCATTCCAAGTCAGGCGGACGAAGTGGGCCAGCCCCAGCCCCCAAGGCTATAGCCCACCAGTTTTTGTGGGCTTTTTCCACTGGACGAACTTGGCGCCCCCGGCCTTCGGGCCGTTATTTTTGGGCGCGGCTGTGCCCGCGGCCTATTTTTGGCACACGTAGGTGCCTCGTAAAGTCTCGTGCCATTCCGAGTCCGGCGGATGAAGTTGCCCAGCCCCACCCCCCAAGGCTATAGCCCACCCGTTTTTGTGGCCTTTTTCCGCTGGACGAGCTTGGCGCCCCGGCCTTCGGGCGGTTATTTTTGGGCGCGGCTGTGCCCGCAGCCTATTTTTTACACACGGAGGCGCCTCGCAAAGTCTCGCGCCATTCCTAGTCCGGCGGACGAAGTTGGCCAGCCCCACCCCCCAAGGCTATAGCCCACCCGTTTTTGTGGGCTTTTTTCGCTGGACGAACTTGGCGTCCCGGCCTTCGGGCGGTTATTTTTGGTCGCGGCTGTGCCCGAGGCCTATTTTTGGCACACGGAGGCGCCTCGCAAGGTCTCGCGCCATTCCGAGTCCGGCGAACGAAGTTGGCCAGCCCCACCCCCCAAGGCTATAGCCCACCCGTTTTGTGGGCTTTTTCCGCTGGACGAACTTGACGCCCCGGCCTTCGGGTGGTTATTTTTGGTTGCGACTGTGCCCGCGGCCTATTTTTGGCACACGGGGGCGCCTCGCAAAGTCTCGTGCCATTCCGAGTCCGGCGAACGAAGTTGGCCAGCCCCACCCCCCAAGGCTATAGCCCACCCGTCTTTGTGGCCTTTTTCCGCTGGACGAACTTGGCGTCCCGGCCTTCGGGCTGTTATTTTTTGGGCGCGGCTGTGCCCGCGGCCAATCTTTGGCACACGGAGGCGCCTCGTAAAGTCTCGCGCCATTCCAAGTCCGGCGGACGAAGTTGGCCAGCCCCAGCCCCCAAGGCTATAGCCCACCAGTTTTTGTGGGATTTTTCCGCTGGACGAACTTGGCTCCCCGGCCTTCGGGCGGTTATTTTTGGGCGCGGCTGTGCCCGCGGCCTATTTTTGGCACACAGAGGCGCCTCGTAAAGTCTCGCGCCATTCCAAGTCCGGCGGACGAAGTTGGCCAGCCCCAGCCCCCAAGGCTATAGCCCACCAGTTTTTGTGGGCTTTTTCCGCTGGACGAACTTGGCGCCCCGGCCTTCGGGGGGTTATTTTTGGGCGCGGCTGTGCCCGCAGCCTATTTTTTAAACACGGATGCGCCTCGCAAAGTCTCGCGCCATTCCGAGTCCGGCGGACGAAGTTGGCCAGCCCAACCCCCCAAGGCTATAGCCCACCCGTTTTTGTGGGCTTTTTCCGCTGGACGAACTTGGCGCCCCGGCCTTCGGCCGGTTATTTTTGGGTGCGGCTGTGTCCGCGGCCTATTTTTGTCACACGGAGGCCGCTCGCAAAGTCTCGTGCCATTCCGAGTCCGGCGGATGAAGTTGGCCAGCCCCACCCCCCAAGGCTATAGCCCACCCGTTTTTGTGGCCTTTTTCCGCTTGACGAGCTTGGCGCCCCGGCCTTCGGGCGGTTATTTTTGGGCGCGGCTGTGCCCGCAGCCTATTTTTTGGCACACGGAGGTGCCTCGCAAAGTCTCGCGCCATTCCGAGTCCGGCGGACGAAGTTGGCCAGCCCCACCCCCCAAGGCTATAGCCCACCCGTTTTTGTGGGCTTTTTCCGCTGGACGAACTTGGCGCCCCGGCGTTCGGGCGGTTATTTTTGGGCGCGGCTGTGCCCGCGGCCTATTTTTGGCACACGTAGGTGCCTCGTAAAGTCTCGTGCCATTCCGAGTCCGGCGGATGAACTTGGCCAGCCCCACCCCCCAAGGCTATAGCCCATCCGTTTTTGTGGCCTTTTTCCGCTGGACGAGCTTGGCGCCCCGGCCTTCGGGCGGTTATTTTTGGGCGCGGCTGTGCCCGCAACCTATTTTTTGCACACGGAGGTGCTTCGCAAAATCTCGCGCCATTCCGAGTCCGGCGGACGAAGTTGGCCAGCCCCACCCCCCCAAGGCTATAGCCCACCCGTTTTTGTGGGCTTTTTCCGCTCGACGAACTTGGCGTCCCGGACTTCGGGCGGTTATTTTTTTCGCGGCTGTGCCCGCGGCCTATTTTTGGCACACGGAGGCGCCTCGCAAAGTCTCGCGCCATTCCGAGTCCGGCGAACGAAGTTGGCCAGCCCCACCCCCCAAGGCTATAGCCCACCCGTTTTTGTGGGCATTTTCCGCTGGACGAACTTGGCGCCCCGGCCTTTGGGCGGTTATTTTTGGGCGCGGCTGTGCCCGCGGCCAATTTTTGGCACACGGAGGCGCCTCGTAAAGTCTCGCGCCATTCCAAGTCCGGCGGACGAAGTAGGCCTGCCCCACCCCCCAAGGCTATAGCCCACCCGTTTTTGTGGGCTTTTTCCGCTGGACGAACTTGACACCCCGGCCTCCGGGCGGTTATTTTTGGGCGCGGCTGTGCCCGCGGACTATTTTTGGCACACAGAGGCGCCTCGTAAAGTCTCGCGCCATTCCAAGTCCGGCGGACGAAGTTGGCCAGCCCCAGCTCACAAGGCTATAGCCCACCAGTTTTTGTGGGCTTTTTCCGCTGGACGAACTTGGCGGCCCGGCCTTCGGGGGGTTATTTTTGGGCGCGGCTGTGCCCGCAGCCTATTTTTTCAACACGGAGGCGTCTCGCAAAGTCTCGCGCCATTCCGAGTCCGGCGGACGAAGTTGGCCAGCCCCACCCCCCAAGGCTATAGCCCACCCGTTTTTGTGGGCTTTTTCCGCTGGACGAACTTGGCGCCCCGGCCTTCGGCCGGTTATTTTTGTGTGCGGCTGTGTCCGCGGCCTATTTTTGTCACACGGAGGCCGCTCGCAAAGTCTCACGCCATTCCGAGTCCGGCGGACGAAGTGGGCCGGCCCCACCCCCCAAGGCTATAGCCCACCCGTTTTTGTGGCCTTTTTCCGCAGGACGAAGTTGGCGCCCCGGCCTTCGGGCGGTTATTTTTGGGCGCGGGTGTGCCCGCACCATATTTTTGGCACACGGAGGTGCCTCGCAAAGTCTCGCGCCATTCCGAGTCCGGCGGACGAAGTTGGCCAGCCCCACCCCCCAAGGCTATAGCCCACCCGTTTTTGTGGGCTTTTTCCGCTGGATGAACTTGGCGCCCCGGCCTTCGGGAGGTTATTTTTGGGCGCGGCTGTGCCCGCGGCCAATTTTTGGCACACGGAGGCACCTCGTAAAGTCTCGCGCCATTCCAATTCCGGCGGACGAAGTTGGCCAGCCCCACCCCCCGAGGCTATAGCCCACCTGTTTTTGTGGGCTTTTTCCGCTGGACGAACCTGGCGCCCCGGCCTTCGGGCGGTTATTTTTGGGCGTGGCTGTGCCCGCGGCCTATTTTTGGCACACGGTTGCGGCTCGCAAAGTCTCGCGCCATTCCGAGTCCGGCGGACGAAGTTGGCCAGCCCCACCCCCCAAGGCTATAGCCCACCCGTTTTTGTGGGCTTTTTCCGCTGGATGAACTTGGCGCCCCGGCCTTCGGGCTGTTATTTTTGGGCGCAGCTGTGCCCGCGGCCTATTTTTGGCACACGAAGGCGCCTCGCAAAGTCTCGCGCCATTCCGAGTCCGGCGGACGAAGTTGGCCAGCCCCACCCCCCGAGGCTATAGCCCACCCGTTTTTGTGGGCTTTTTCCGCTGGACGAAGTTGACACCCAGGCCTTCGGGTGGTTATTTTTGGGCGCGGCTGTGCCCGCGGCCTATTTTTGGCACACGGAGGCGCCTCGCAAATTCTTGCGCCATTCCTAGTCCGGCGGACGAAGTTGGCCAGCCCCAGCCCCCAAGGCTATAGCCCACCAGTTTTTGTGGGCTTTTTCCGCTGGACGAACTTGGCGCCCCGGCGTTCGGGCGGTTATTTTTGGGCGCGGCTGTGCCCGCAACCTATTTTTTGCACACGGAGGCGCTTCGCAAAATCTCGCGCCATTCCGAGTCCGGCGGACGAAGTTGGCCAGCCCCACCCCCCAAGGCTATAGCCCACCCGTTTTTGTGGGCTTTTTCCGCTCGACGAACTTGGCGTCCCGGACTTCGGGCGGTTATTTTTTTCGCGGCTGTGCCCGCGGCCTATTTTTGGCACACGGAGGCGCCTCGCAAAGTCTCGCGCCATTCCGAGTCCGGCGAACGAAGTTGGCCAGCCCCACCCCCCAAGGCTATAGCCCACCCGTTTTTGTGGGCATTTTCCGCTGGACGAACTTGGCGCCCCGGCCTTTGGGCGGTTATTTTTGTGTGCGGCTGTGCCCGCGGCCTATTTTTGGCACACGGTGGTACCTCGCAATTCTCGCGCCATTCCGAGTCCGGCGGACGAAGTTGGCCCGCCCCACCCCCCAAGGCTATAGCCCACCCGTTTTTGTGGGCTTTTTCCGCTGGACGAACTTGACGCCCCGGCCTTCGGGTGGTTATTTTTGGTTGCGGCTGTGCCCGCGGCCTATTTTTGGCACACGGAGATGCCTCGCAAAGTCTCGCGCCATTCCGAGTCCGGCGAACGGTGTTGGCCAGCCCCACTCCCCAAGGCTATAGCCCACCCGTTTTTGTGGCATTTTTCCACTGGACGAGCTTGGCGCCCCGGCCTTCGGGCGGTTATTTTTGGGCACGGCTGTGTCCGCGGCCTATTTTTGTCACACGGAGGCCACTCGTAAAGTCTCGCGCCATTCCGAGTCCGGCGGACGAAGTTGGCCAGCCCCACCGCCCAAGGCTATAGCCCACCCGTTTTTGTGGCCTTTTTCCGCTGGACGAACTTGGCGCCCCGGCCTTCGGAAGGTTATTTTTGGGCGTGGCTGTGCCGGCGGCATATTTTTGGCACACGGAGGCGCCTCGCAAAGTCTCGCGCCATTCCGAGTCCGGCGGACGAAGTTGGCCAGCCCCAGCCCCCAAGGCTATAGCCCACCAGTTTTTGTGGGATTTTTCCGCTGGACAAACTTGGCGCCCCGGCCTTCGGGCGGTTATTTTTGGGTGCGGCTGTGCCCGCGGCCTATTTTTGGCACACGTAGGTGCCTCGCAAAGTCTCGTGCCATTCCGAGTCCGGCGGATGAAGTTGGCCAGCCCCACCCCCCAAGGCTATAGCCCACCCGTTTTTGTGGCCTTTTTCCGCTGGACGAACTTGGCGCCCCGGCCTTCGGGCGGTTATTTTTGGGCGCGGCTGTGCCCGCAAGCCTATTTTTTGCACACAGAGGTGCCTCGCAAAGTCTCGCGCCATTCCGAATCCGGCGGACGAATTTGGGCAGCCCCACCCCCCAAGGCTATAGCCCACCCGTTTTTGTGGGCTTTTTCCGCTGGACGAACTTGGCGCCCCGGCCTTCGGCCGGTTATTTTTCGGCGCGGCTGTGCCCACGGCCTATTTTGTTCACACGGAGGCCGCTCGCAAAGTCTCACGCCATTCCGAGTCCGGCGGACGAAGTGGGCCGGCCCCACCCCCCAAGGCTATAGCCCACCCGTTTTTGTGGCCTTTTTCCGCAGGACGAAGTTGGCGCCCCGGCCTTCGGGCGGTTATTTTTGGGCGTGGCTGTGTCCGCAGCATATTTTTGGCACACGGAGGTGCCTCGCAATGTCTCGCGCCATTCCGAGTCCGGCGGACGAAGTTGGCCAGCCCCACCCCCCAAGGCTATAGCCCACCCGTTTTTGTGGGCTTTTTCCGCTGGATGAACTTGGCGCCCCGTCCTTCGGGCTGTTATTTTTGGGCGCGGGCTGTGCCCGCAGCCTATTTTTGGCACACGGAGGCGCCTCGCAAAGTCTCGCGCCATTCCGAGTCCGGCGGACGAAGTTGGCCAGCCCCACCCCCCAAGGCTATAGCCCACCCGTTTTTGTGGGCTTTTTCCGCTGGACGAAGTTGACACCCCGGCCTTCGGGTGGTTATTTTTGGGGCGCGGCTGTGCCCGCGGCCTATTTTTGGCACACGGAGGCGCCTCGCAAATTCTTGCGCCATTCCTAGTCCGGCGGACGAAGTCGGCCAGCCCCAGCCCCCAAGGCTATAGCCCACCAGTTTTTGTGGCCTTTTTCCGCTGGACGAACTTGGCGCCCCGGCCTTCGGGCGGTTATTTTTGAGCGCGGCTGTCGCCGCGGCCTATTTTTGGCACACGGAGGTGCCTTGCAAAGTCTCGCGCTATTCCGAGTCCGGCGGACAAAGTTGGCCAGCCCCACCCCCCAAGGCTATAGCCCACCCGTTTTTGCGGGCTTTTTCCGCGGGACGAACTTGGCGCCCTGGCCGTTCGGGCGGTTATTTTTGGGCGCGGCCTATTTTTGGCACCCGGAGATGCCTCGCAAAGTCTCGCGCTATTCCGAGTCCGGCGGACGAAGTTGGCCAGCCCGACCCCCCAAGGCTATAGCCCACCCGCATTTGTGGCCTTTTTTCCGCTGGACGAACTTGGCGCCCCGGCCTTCGGACGGTTATTTTTGGGCGCGGCTATGCCCGCGGCCGTTTCTTGCCACACGGAGGCGCCTCATAAAGTCTCGCGCCATTCCAAGTCCGGCGAACGAAGTTGGCCAGCCCCACCCCCCAAGGCTATAGCCCCTCCGTTTTTTTTACGCTTTTTCCGCTGGACGAACTTGGCGCCCCGGCCGTCGGGCAGTTATTTTTGGGTGCGGCTGTGTCCGCGGCCTATTTTTGGCACACGGTGGCGCCTAGCAAAGTCTCGCGCCATTCCGAGTCCGGCGAACGAAGTTGGCCAGCCCCACCCCCCAAGGCTATAGCCCAACCGTTTTTGTGGCCTTTTTCCGCTGGACGAACTTGGCGCCCCGGCCTTCGGGTGGTTATTTTTGGGCGCGGCTGTGCCCGGGCCCAATTTTTGGCACACGGAGGTGCCTCGTAATGTCTCGCGCCATTCCAATTCCGGCGGACGAAGTTGGCCAGCCCCCACCCCCCGAGGCTATAGCCCACCCGTTTTTGTGGGCTTTTTCCGCTGGACGAACTTGGCGCCCCGGCCTTCGGGCGGTTATTTTTGGGCGCGGCTGTTCCCGCGGCCTATTTTTGGCACACGGAGGCGCCTCGCAAAGTCTCGCGCCAATCCGAGTCCGGCGAACGAAGTTGGCCAGCCCCCACCCCCCAAGGCTATAGCCCACCCGTTTTTGTGGGCTTTTTTCCGCTGGACGAACTTGGCGCCCCGGCCTTCGGGCGGTTATTTTTGGGCGCGGCTGTGCCCGCGGCCATTTTTTGGCACACGGGGGCGCCTCGTAAAGTCTCGCGCCATTCCAAGTCCGGCGAACGAAGTTGGCCAGCCCCACCCCCCAAGGCTATAGCCCCCCCGTTTTTGTGCGCTTTTTCCGCTGGACGAACTTGGCGCCCCGGCCGTCGGGCGGTTATTTTTGGGCGCCGGCTGTGTCCGCGGCCTATTTTTGGCACACGGTAGCGCCTCGCCAAGTCTCGCGCCATTCCGAGTCCGTGCGAACGAAGTTGGCCAGCCCCACCCCCCAAGGCTATAGCCCACCCCGTTTTTGTGGCCTTTTTCCGCTGGACGAACTTGGCGCCCCGGCCTTCGGGTGGTTATTTTTGGGCGCGGCTGTGCCCGCGGCCAATTTTTGGCACACGGAGGCGCCTCGAAAAGTCTCGCGCCATTCCAATTCCGGCGGACGAAGTTGGCCAGCCCCACCCCCCGAGGCTATAGCCCACCTGTTTTTGTGGGCTTTTTCCGCTGGACGAACTTGGCGCCCCGGCCTTCGGGCGGTTATTTTTGGGCGCGGCTGTGCCCGCGGCCTATTTTTGGCACAACGGGTGGCGGCTCGCAAAGTCTCGCGCCATTCCGAGTCCGGCGGACGAAGTTGGCCAGCCCCACCCCCCAAGGCTATAGCCCACCCGTTTTTGTGGGCTTTTTCCGCTGGATGAACTTGGCGCCCCGGCCTTCGGGCTGTTATTTTTGGGCGCAGCTGTGCCCGCGGCCTATTTTTGGCACACGAAGGTGCCTCGCGAAGTCTCGCGCCATTCCGAGTCCGGCGAACGAAGTTGGCCAGCCCCGACCACCCAAGGCTATAGCCCACCCGCATTTGTGGCCTTTTTCCGCTGGACGAACTTGGCGCCCCGGCCTTTCGGGCGGTTATTTTTGGGTGCGGCTATGCCCGCGGCCGTTTCTTGGCACACGTAGGCGCCTCATAAAGTCTCGCGCCATTCCAAGTCCGGCGAACGAAGTTGGCCAGCCCCACCCCCCAAGGCTATAGCCCACCCGTTTTTGTGGGCTTTTTCCGCTGGACGAACTTGGCGCTCCGGCCTTCGGCCCGTTATTTTTGGACGCGGCTGTGCCCACGGCCTATTTTTGGCACACGGAGGCGCCTCGCAAATTCTCGCGCCATTCCGAGTCCGGCGAACGAAGTTGGCCAGCCCCACCCCCCAAGGCTATAGCCCAACCGTTTTTGTGGCCTTTTTCCGCTGGACGAACTTGGCGCCCCCGGCCCTTCGGGTGGTTATTTTTGTGCGCGGCTGTGCCCGGGGCCAATTTTTGGCACACGGAGGCGCCTCGTAATGTCTCGCGCCATTCAATTCCGGCGGACGAAGTTGGCCAGCCCCACCCCCCCGAGGCTATAGCCCACCCGTTTTTGTGGGCTTTTTCCGCTGGACGAACTTGGCGGCCCGGCCTTCGGGCGGTTATTTTTGGGCGCGGCTGTGCCCGCGGCCTATTTTTGGCACACGGTGGCGCCTTGCAAAGTCTCGCGCCATTCCGAGTCCGGCGGAACGAAGTTGGCCAGCTCCACCCCCCAAGGCTATAGCCCACCCATTTTTGTGGCCTTTTTCCGCTGGACGAACTTGGCGCCCCGTCCTTCGGGCGGTTATTTTTTGGGCGCGGCTGTGCCCGCGGCCTATTTTCGGCACACGGAGGTGCCTCGTAAAGTCTCGCGCCATTCCAAGTCCGGCGGACGAAGTGGGCCAGCCCCACCCCCCAAGGCTATAGCCCACCCGTTTTTGTGGGCTTTTTCCGCTGGACGAACTTGGCGCCCCGGCCTTCGGGCGGTTATTTTTGGGCGCGGCTGGGCCCGCGGCCTACTTTTGGCACACGGAGGCGCCTCGCAAATTCTCGTGCCATTCCGAGTCCGTGCGAACGAAGTTGGCCAGCCCCACCCCCCAAGGCTATAGCCCACCCGTTTTTGAGGGCTTTTTCCGCTGGACGAACTTCGCGCCCCGGCCTTCGGGCGGTTATTTTTGGGAGCGCCTGTGCCCGCGGCCTATTTTTGGCACACTGTGGCGCCTTGCAAAGTCTCGCGCCATTCCTAGTCCGGCGAACGAAGTTGGCCAGCCCCACCCCCCAAGGCTATAGCCCAACCGTTTTTGCGGGCTTTTTCCGCTGGATGAACTTGGCGCCCCGGCCGTCGGGCGGTTATTTTTGGGCGCGGCTGTGCTCGCGGCCTATTTTTGGCACACGGAGTTGCCTCGCAAAGTCTCGCGCCATTCCAAGTCCGGCGGACGAAGTTGGCCAGCCACACCCCCCAAGGCTATAGCCCACCCGTTTTTGTGGCCTTTTTCCGCTGGACAAACTTGGCGCCCCGGCATTCGGGCGGTTATTTTTGGGCGCGGCTTTGTTCGCAGGCCTATTTTTGGCACACGGACGGCCCCTCGCAAAGTCTCGCACCATTCCGAGTCCGGCGGACGAAGTCGGCCAGCCCCACCCCCCCAAGGCTATAGTCCACACGTTTTTGTGGCCTTTTTCCGCAGGACGAACTTTGGCGCCCAGGCCTTCGGGCGGTTATTTTTGGGCGCGGCTTTGGCCGCGGCCTATATTTGGCTCACGGAGGACCCTCGCAAAGTCTCGCGGTATTCCGAGTCCGGGCGGTCGAAGGTGGCCAGCCCCACCCCCCCAGGCTATAGCCCACCCGTTTTTGTGGCCTTTTTCCGCTGGACGAACTTGGCGCCCCGGCCTTCGGGCGGTTATTTTTGGGCGCGGCTTTGCCTGTGGCCTATTTTTGGCACACGGAGGCCCCTCGCAAAGTTTCGCGGCATTCCGAGTGCGGCGGACGAGGTTGCCCAGCCGCACCCCCCACGGCTATAGCCCACCCGTTTTTGTGGCCTTTTTCCGCTGGACGAACAGGGCGCCCCCGGCCTTCGGGCGGTTATTTTTGGACGCGGCTTTACCCACGGCCTACTTTTCTCACACGGAGTCCCCCTCACAAAGTCTCGTTGCATTCCGAGTCCGGCAGACGAAGTTGGCCAGCCCCGCCCCCCAAGGCTATAGCCCACCCGTTTTTTGTGGCCTTTTTCCGCTGGACGAACTGGGCGCCCCGGCCTTTCGGGCGGTTATTTTTGGGTGCGGCTTTTGCGCGCAGCCTAATTTTGGCACACGGAGGCCCCTCGCAAAGTCTCGCGGCATTCCGAGGTCCGGCGGATGAAGTTGGCCAGCCCCACCCCCCAAGGAAATAGGCCACCCGTTTTTGTGGCCTTTTTCCGCTGGACGAACTTGGCGCCCCGGCCTTCGGGCGGTTATTTTTGGCACACGGAGGCCCCTCGCAAAGTCTCGCGGCATTCCGAGTCCGGCGGACGAAGTTGCCCAGCCCCACCCCCCAAGGAAATAGCCCCACCCGTTTTTGTGGCCTTTTCCCGCTGGACGAACTTGGCGCCCCGGCCTTCGGGCGGTTATTTTTGGACGCGGCTGTGCCCGCGGCCTATTTTTGGCACACGGAGGTGCCTCGCAAAGTATCGCGCCATTCCGAGTCCTGCGGACGAAGTTGGCCAGCCCGACCCCCCAAGGCTATAGCCGCCCCGTTTTTGTGTGCTTTTTCCGCTGGACCGAACTTGGCGCCCCGGCCCTCGGGCGGTTATTTTTGGGCGCGGCTGTGCCCGCGTCCTATTTTTGGCACACGGTGGTGCCTCGAAAAGTCTCGCGCCATTCCGAGTCCGGCGGACGAAGTTGGCCAGCCCCACCCCCCAAGGCTATAGCCCACCAGTTTTTGTGGGCTTTTTCCGCTGGACGAACTTGGCGCCCCCGGCCTTCGGGCTGTTATTTTTGGGCGCGGCTTTTGCCGCGACCTATTTTTGGCACACGGAGGTGGCTCGCAAAGTCTCGCGCTATTCCGAGTCCGGCGGACGAAGTTGGCCTGCCCCACCCCCCAAGGAAATAGCCCACCCGTTTTTGTGGCCTTTTTCCGCTGGACGAACTTGGCGCCCCGGCCTTCGGGCGGTTATTTTTGGACGCGGCTGTGCCCGCCGCCCTATTTTTGGCACACGGAGGTGGGCTGTGCCCGCGCCCTATTTTTGGCACACGGAGGTGCCTCACAAAGTCTTGCGCCATTCCGAGTCCTGCGGACGAAGTTGGCCAGCCGCACCCCCCAAGGCTATAGCCCACCCGTTTTTGCGGGCTTTTTCCGCTGGATGAACTTGGCGCTCCGGCCCTCGGGCAGTTATTTATGGCCGCGGCTGTTGCCGCGACCTATTTTTGGCACACGGAGGTGCCTCACAAAGTCTCACGCTATTCCGAGTCCGGCGGACGAAGTTGAACAACCCACCCCCCAAGGAAATAGGCCACCCGTTTTTGTGGCCTTTTTCCGCTGGACGAACTTGGCGCCCCAGCCTTCGGGCGGTTATTTTCGGGTACGGCTTTGCCCGCGGCCTATTTAAGGCACACGGAGGCCCCTCGAAAAGTATCGTAGCATTCCGAGTCCGGCGGACGAAGTTGGCCAGCTCCACCCCCCAAGGCTATAGCCCACCCGTTTTTGCGGGCTTTTTCCGCTGGACGAACTTGGCGCCCCGGCCTTTGGGCGCGGCTTTGTTCGCAGCCTATTTTTGGCACACGAAGGCCCCTCGCAAAGTCTCACGGCATTCCGAGTGCGGCGGACGAGGTTGCCCAGCCGCACCCCCCACGGCTATATCCCACCCGTTTTTGTGGCCTTTTTCCGCTGGACGAACTTGGCGCCCCGGCCTTCGGGCGGTTATTTTTGGACGCGGCTTTACCCGCGGCCTACTTTTGGCACACGGAGGCCCCTCACAAAGTCTTGCGGCATTCCGAGTCCGGCGGACGAAGTTGGCCAGCCCCACCCCCCAAGGCTATAGCCCACCCGTTTTTGTGGCCTTTTTCCGCTGGACGAACTGGGCGCCCCGGCCTTCGGGCGGTTATTTTTTGGCACGGCTTTGCGCACAGCCTATTTTTGGCACAAGGAGGCCCCTCGCAAAGTCTCGCGGCATTCCGAGTCCGGCGGATGAAGTTGGCCAGCGCCACTCCCCAAGGAAATAGGCCACCCGTTTTTGTGGCCTTTTTCCGCCGGACGAACTTGGCGCCCCGGCCTTCGGGCGGTTATTTTTGCGCGCGGCTTTGCCCGCGGCCTATTTTTGGTACACGGAGGCCCCTCGAAATGTGTCGCGGCATTCCGAGTCTGGCGGACGAAGGTGGCCAGCCCCACCCCCCAAGGCTATAGCCCACCCGTTTTGGTGGCCTTTTTCCGCTGGACGAACCTGGCGCCCTGGCCTTCGTGCGGTTATTTTTGGGCGTGGCTTTGCCCGTGGCCTATTTTTGGCACACGGAAGCCCCTCTCTAAGTCTCGCGGCATTCCGAGTCCGGCAGACGAAGTTGGCCAGCCCCACCCCGCAAGCCATAGCCCACCCGTTTTTGTGGCCTTTTTTCCGCTGGACAGACTTGGCGGCCCGTCCTACGGGCGGTTATTTGTGCGTGCGGCTTTGGCCGCGGCCTATTTTTGGTACACGGAGGCCCCTCGTAAAGTCTCGTGGCATTCAGAGTCCGGCGGACGGAGTAGGCCAGCCCCACGCCCCAAGGCTATAGCCCACCCGTTTTTGTGGCCTTTTTCCGCAGGACGAACTTGGCGCCCCGGCCTTCGGGCGGTTATTTTTGGGCGTGGCTTTGGCCGCGGCCTATTTTTGGCACACGGAGGCCCCTCGCAAAGTGTCGCGGTATTCCGAGTCCGGCGGTCGAAGTTGGCCAGCCCCACCCCCCCAGGCTATAGCCCACCCGTTTTTGTGGCCTTTTTCCGCTGGACGAACTTGGCGCCCCGGCCTTCGGGCGGTTATTTTTGGGCGCGGCTTTGCCTACGGCCTATTTTCGGCACACGGAGGCCCCTCGCATAGTCTCGCGGCATTCCGAGTGCGGCGGACGAGGTTGCCTAGCCGCACCCCCCACGGCTATAGCCCACCCGTTTTTGTGGTCTTTTCCCGCTGGATGAACTTGGCGACCCGGCCTTCGGGCGGTTATTTTTGGGTGTGGCTATTCCCACGGCCTAGTTTTGGCGCATGGAGGCCACTCGCAAAGCCTCGTGGCATTCCGAGTCCGGCGGACGAAGTTGGCCAGCCCCACCCCTCAAGGCTATAGCCCACCCGTTTTTGTGGCCTTTTTCTGCTGGACGAACTTGGCGCCCCGGCCTTCGGGCGGTTATTTTTGGGCGCGTCTTTGCCTGCGGCCTATTTTTGGCACACGGAGGCCCCTCTCAAAGTCTCGAGGCATTCCGAGTCCGGCGGACGAAGTTGGCCTGCCCCACCCCCCAAGGCTATAGCCCACCCGTTTTGTGGCCTTTTTCCGCTGGACGAACTTGGCACCCCGTCCTTCGGGCGGTTATATTTGGGCGTGGCTTTTCCCGTGGCCTATTTTTGGCACACGGAGGCCCCTCGCAATGGCTCGCAGCATTCCGAGTACGGCGGACGAAGTTGGCCAGCCCCACCCCCCGAGGCTATAGCCCACCCGTTTTTGTGGCCTTTTTCCGCCGGAAGAACTTGGCGCCCCGGCCATCGGGCGGTTATTTTTGGGCGCGGCTTTTCCCGTGGCCTATTTTTGGCACACGGAGGCCCCTCGCAATGGCTCGCGGCATTCCGAATCCGGCGGACGATGTTGGCCAGCCCCACCCCCCAAGGCTATAGCCCACCCGTTTTTGTGGCCTTTTTCCGCTGGACGAACTTGGCACCCCGTCCTTCGGGCGGTTATTTTTGGGCGCGGCTTTTCCCGTGGCCTATTTTTGGCACACGGAGGCCCCTCGCAATGGCTCGCAGCATTCCGAGTACGGCGGACGAAGTTGGCCAGCCCCACCCCCCGAGGCTATAGCCCACCCGTTTTTGTGGCCTTTTTCCGCTGGTAGAACTTGGCGCACCGGCCTTCGAGTAGTTATTTTTGGGCGCGGCTTTGCCCGCTGCCTATTTTTGGGACAGGGAGGCCCCTCACAAAGTCTCACGGCATTCCGAGTCCGGCGGACGAAGTTGGCCAGCCCCACCCCCCAAGGCTATAGCCCACCCGTATTTGTGGCCTTTTTCCGCTGGACGAACTTGGCGCCCCGGCCTTCAGGCGGTTATTATTGGGCACGGCTTTTCCCGCAGCCTATTTTTGGCACACGGAGGCCCCTCGCAACGTCTCGCGGCATTCCGAGTCCGGCGGACGAAGTTGGCCAGCCCCACCCCCCAAGGCTATAGCCCACCCGTTTTTGTGGCCTTTTTCCGCTGGACGAACTTGGCGCCCCGGCCTTCGGGCGGTTATTTTTGGGCGCGGCTTTGCCCGCTGCCTATTTTTGGCACATGGAGGCCCCTCGCAATGGCTCGCGGCATTCCGAGTCCGGCGGACGATGTTGGCCAGCCCCACCCCCCAAGGCTATAGCCCACCCGTTTTTGTGGCCTTTTTCCGCTGGAAGAACTTGGCGCCCCGGCCATCGGGCGGTTATTTTTGGGCGCGGCTTTTCCCGTGGCCTATTTTTGGCACACGGAGGCCCCTCGCAATGGCTCGCGGCATTCCGAGTCCGGCGGACGATGTTGGCCAGCCCCACCCCCCAAGGCTATAGCCCACCCGTTTTTGTGGCCTTTTTCCGCTGGACGAACTTGGCACCCCGTCCTTCGGGCGGTTATTTTTGGGCGAGGCTTTTCCCGTGGCCCATTTTTGGCACACAGAGGCCCCTCGCAATGGCTCGCAGCATTCCGAATACGGCGGACGAAGTTGGCCAGCCCCACCCCCCGAGGCTATAGCCCAACCGTTTTTGTGGCCTTTTTCCGCTGGACGAACTTGGCGCACCGGCCTTCGAGCAGTTATTTTGGGCGCGGCTTTGCCCGCTGCCTATTTTTGGGACAGGGAGGCCCCTCACAAAGTCTCACGGCATTCCGAGTCCGGCGGACGAAGTTGGCCAGCCCCACCCCCCAAGGCTATAGCCCACCCGTATTTGTGGCCTTTTTCCGCTTGACGAACTTGGCGCCCCGGCCTTATGGCAGTTATTTTTGGGCGCGGCTCTGCCCACGGCCTATTTTTGGCACACGGATGCCCCTCGCAATCTCTCGCGGCATTCCGAGTCCGGCGGACGAAGTGGGCCAGCCCCACCCCCCAAGGCTATAGCCCACCCGTTTTTGTGGCCTTTTTCCGCTGGACGAACTAGGCGCCCCGGCCTTTGGGCGGTTATTTTTGGTTGCGGCTTTGCCCACAGCCTATTTTTGGCACACGGAAGCCGCTCAAAAAGTCTACGGCAGTCCGAGTCCGACGGACGAAGTTGGCCAGCCCCACCCCCCAAGGCTATAGCCCACCCGTTTTTGTGGCCTTTTTCCGCTGGACGAACTTGGGATCCCGGCCTTCAGGCGGTTATATTTCGGCGCGGCTTTGCCCGCGGCCGATTTTTGGTCCATGGAGGCCCCTCGCAAACTCTCGCGACATTCCGAGTCTGGCGGACGAAGTGGGCCAGCCCCACCCCCCAAGGCTATAGCCCACCCGTTTTTGTGGCCTTTTTCCGCTGGACGAACTTGGCGCCCCGGCCTTCGGGCGGTTATTTTTGGGCGCGGCATTGCCCGCGGCCTATTTTTGGCCCATGGAGGCCCCTCACAAAGTCTCGCCGCATTCCGAGTCCGGCGGACGAAGTTGGCCAGCCCCACCCCCCAAGGCTATAGCCCACCCGTTTTTGTGGCCTTTTTCTGCTGGACAAACTTGGCGCCACGGCCTTCGGTTGGATATTTTTGGGCGCGGCTTTGTTCGCAGCCTATTTTTGGCACACGGAGGCCCCTCGCAAAGTCTCGCGCCATTCCGAGTCCGGCGGACGAAGTTGGCCAGCCCCACCCCCCAAGGCTATAGCCCACCCGTTTTTGTGGCCTTTTTCTGCTGGACGAACTTGGCGCCCCGGCCTTCGGGCGGTTATTTTTGGGCGCAGCTTTGACCACGGCCTATTTTTGGCACAACGGAGGTCCCACGCAGAGTCTCGCGGCATTCCGAGTCAGGCGGACGAAGTGGGCCAGCCCCACCCCCCAAGGCTATAGCCCACCCGTTTTTGTTGCCTTTTTCCGCTGGACGAACCTGGCGCCCCGGCCTTCGGGCGGTTATTTTGGGCACGGCATTGCCCGCGGCCTATTTTTGGCACACGGAGGCCCCTCGCAAAGTCTCGCGGCATTCCGAGTCCGGCGGACGAAGTGGGCCAGCCCCACCCCCCAAGGCTATAGACCACCCGTTTTTGTGGCCTTTTTCCGCTGGACGAACCTGGCGCCCCGGCCTTCGGGCGGTTATTTTTGGGGGCGGCATTGCCCGCGGCCTATATTTGGCACACGGAGGTCCCTCGCAAAGTCTCGCGCCATTCCGAGTCCGGAGGACGAAGTTGGCAAGCCCAACTCCCCAAGGCTATAGCCCACCCGTTTTTGTGGCCTTTTTCCGCTGGACGAACTTGGCGCCCCGGCCTTCGGGCGGTTATTTTTGGGCGCAGCTGTGCCCGCAGCCTATTTTTGACACACGGAGGCCGCTCGAAAAGTCTCACGGCATTCCGAGTCCGGCGGACGAAATAGGCCAGCCCCACCCCCCAAGGCTATAGCCCACCTGTTTTTGTGGCCTTTTTTCCGCTGGACGAACCTGGCGCCCCGGCCTTCGGTTATTTTTGGGCGCGGCATTGGGCGCAGCCTAGTTTTGGCACACGGAGGCCCCTCGTAAAGTCTCCCCGCATTCCGAGTCCGGCGGATGATGTGGGCCAGCCCCACCCCCCAAGACTATAGCCCACCCATTTTTGTGGCCTTTTTCCGCTGGACGAACCTGGCGCCACGGCCTTCAGGCGGTTATTTTTGGGGGCGGTTTTGCCCGCGGCCTATTTTTGGCACACGGAGGCCCCATGCAAAGTCTCGCGCCATTCCGAGTCCGGAGGACGATGTTGGCCAGCCCACTCCCCAAGGCTATAGCCCACCCGTTTTTGTGGCCTTTTTCCGCTGGACGAACTTGGCGCCCCTGCCTTCGGGCGGTTATTTTTGGGCACGGCTTTGCCCACCGCCTATATTTGGGAAACGGAGGCCCCTCGCAAAGTCTCGCGGCATTCCGAGTCCGGCGGACGAAGTTGGCCAGCCCCACCCCCCAAGGCTATAGCCCACCCGTTTTTGTGGCCTTTTTCCGCTGGACAAACTTGGCGCCCCGGCCTTCGGTTGGATATTTTTGGGCGCGGCTTTGTTCACAGCCTATTTTTGGCACACGGACGCCCCTCGCAAAGTCTCGCGCCATTCCGAGTCCGGCGGACGAAGTTGGCCAGCCCCACCCCCCAAGGCTATAGCCCACCCGTTTTTGTGGCCTTTTTCCGCTGGACGAACTTGGCGCCCCTGCCTTCGGGCTGTTATTTTTGGGCACGGTTTTGCCCACCGCCTATATTTGGCACACGGAGGCCCCTCGCAAAGTCTCGCGGCATTCCGAGTCCGGCGCACGAAGTTGGCCAGCCCCACCCCCCAAGGCTATAGCCCACCCGTTTTTGTGGCCTTTTTCCGCTGGACGAACTTGGCGCCCTGGCCTTCGGGTGGTTATTTTTGGGCGCGGCTGTGTCCGCGGCCTATTTTTTGGCACACGGAGTCGCCTCGCAAAGTCTCGCGGCATTCCGAGTCCGGCGGACGAAGTTGGCCAGCCCCACCCCCCCAAGGCTATAGCCCACCCGTTTTTGTGGCCTTTTTCCGCTGGACAAACTTGGCGCCCCGGCCTTCGGTTGGATATTTTTGGGCGCAGGCTTTGTTCACAGCCTATTTTTGGCACACGGACGCCCCTCGCAAAGTCTCGCGCCATTCCGAGTCCGGCGGACGAAGTTGGCCAGCCCCACCCCCCAAGGCTATAGCCCACCCGTTTTTGTGGCCTTTTTCCGCTGGACGAACCTGGCGCCCCGGCCTTCAGGCGGTTATTTTTGGGGGCGGTTTTGCCCGCGGCCTATTTTTGGCACACGGAGGCCCCTTGCAAAGTCTCGCGCCATTCCGAGTCCGGAGGACGAAGTTGGCCAGCCCCACTCCCCAAGGCTATAGCCCACCCGTTTTTGTGGCCTTTTTCTGCTGGACAAACTTGGCGCCCCGGCCTTCGGGCGGTTATTTTTGGGCACGGCTTTGCCCACCGCCTATATTTGGCACACGGAGGCCCCTCGCAAAGTCTCGCGGCATTCCGAGTCCGGCGGACGAAGTTGGCCAGCCCCACCCCCCAAGGCTATAGCCCACCCGTTTTTGTGGCCTTTTTCCGCTGGACAAACTTGGCGCCCCGGCCTTCGGGTGGATATTTTTGGGCGCGGCTTTGTTCGTAGCCTATTTTTGGCACACGGAGGCCCCTCGCAAAGTCTCGCGCCATTCCGAGTCCGGCGGACGAAGTTGGCCAGCCCCACCCCCCAAGGCTATAGCCCACCCGTTTTTGTGGCCTTTTTCCGCTGGACGAACCTGGCGCCCCGGCCTTCGGGCGGTTATTTTGGGCGCGGCATTGGCCGCAGCCTATTTTTGGCACACACCGGAGGCCCCTCGCAAAGTCTCCCCGCATTCCGAGTCCGGCGGATGATGTGGGCCAGCCCCACCCCCCAAGACTATAGCCCACCCATTTTTGTGGCCTTTTTCCGCTGGCGAACCTGGCGCCCCGGCCTTCAGGCGGTTATTTTTGGGGGCGGTTTTGCCCGCGGCCTATTTTTGGCACACACGGAGGCCCCTTGCAAAGTCTCGCGCCATTCCGAGTCCGGAGGACGAAGTTGGCCAGCCCCACTCCCCAAGGCTCTAGCCCACCCGTTTTTGTGGCCTTTTTCCGCTGGACGAACTTGGCGCCCCTGCCTTCGGGAGGTTATTTTTGGGTACGGCTTTGCCCACCGCCTATATTTGGCAAACGGAGGCCCCTCGCAAAGTCACGCGGCATTCCGAGTCCGGCGGACGAAGTTGCCCAGCCCCACCCCCCAAGGCTATAGCCCACCCGTTTTTGTGGCCTTTTTCCGCTGGACAAACTTGGCGCCCCGGCCTTCGGTTGGATATTTTTGGGCGCGGCTTTGTTCACAGCCTATTTTTGGCACACGGAGGTCCCTCGCAAAGTCTCGCGGCATTCCGAGTCAGGCGGACGAAGTGGGCCAGCCCCACCCCCCAAGGCTATAGCCCACCCGTTTTTGTGGCCTTTTTCCGCTGGACGAACTTGGCGCCCCTGCCTCCGGGAGGTTATTTTTGGGCACGGCTTTCCCCACCTCCTATTTTTGGCACACGGAGGCCCCTCGCAAAGTCTCGCGGCATTCCGAGTCTGGCGGACGAAGTTGGCCAGCCCGACCCCCCAAGGCTATAGCCCACCCGTTTTTGTGGCCTTTTTCCGCTGGACAAACTTGGCGCCCCGGCCTTCGGGCGGTAATTTTTGGATCCGGCTTTGTTCGCAGCCTATTGTTGGCACATGGAGGCCCCTCGAAAAGTCTCGCACCATTCCGAGTCCGGCGGACGAAGTTGGCCAGCCCCACCCCCCAAGGCTATAGCCCACCCGTTTTTGTGGCCTTTTTCCGCTGGACGAACTTGGCGCCCCGGCCTTCGGGCGGTTATTTTTGGGCGCGGCTTGCCCGGTGCCTATTTTTGGCACACGGCGGCCGCTTGCAAAGTCTCGCGACATGCCAAGTCCGGCGGACGAAGTCGGCCAGCCCCACCCCCCAAGGCTATAGCCCACCCGTTTTTGTCGACTTTTTCCGCTGGACGAAGTTGGCGCCCAGGCTTTCGGGCAGTTATTTTTGGATGCGGCTGTGCCCGCGGCATATTTTTGGCACACAGAGGCCGCTCGCAAAGTCTCGCGCCATTCCGAGTCCGGCGGACGAAGTTGGCCAGCCCCACCCCCCAAGGCTATAGCCCACCCGTTTTTGTGGCCTTTTTCCGCTGGACGAACTTGGCGCCCCGGCCTTCGGGCTGTTATTTTTGGGCGCAGCTGTGCCCGCAGCCTATTTTTGGCACACGGAGGCCGCTCGAAAAGTCTCACGGCATTCCGAGTCCGGCGGACGAAGTCGGCCAGCCCCACCCCCCAAGGCTATAGCCCACCCGTTTTTGTGGCCTTTTTTCCGCTGGACGAACTTGGCGCCCCGGCCTTCGGGTGGTTATTTTTGGGCGCGGCTGTGTCCGCGGCCTATTTTTGGCACACGGAGTCGCCTCGCAAAGTCTCACGCCATTCCGAGTCCCGCGGACGAAGTTGGCCAGCCCCACCCCCCAAGGCTATAGCCCACCCGTTTTTGTGGCCTTTTTCCGCTGGACAAACTTGGCGCCCCGACCTTCGGGCGGTTATTTTTGTGTGCGGCTTTATTCGTAGCCTATGTTTGGCACACGGAGGACCCTCGCAAAGTCTCGTACCATTCCGAGTCCGGCGGACGAAGTCGGCCAGCCCCACCCCCCAAGGCTATAGCCCACCCGTTTTTGTGGCCTTTTTCCGCTGGACGAACTTGGTGCCCCGGCCTTCGGGCGGTTATTTTTGGGCACGGCTTTGACCACGGCCTATTTTTGGCACACGGAGGCGGCTCGCAAAGTCTCGCCGCATTCCGTGTCCGGCGGACGAAGTGGGCCAGCCCCACCCCCCAAGGCTATAGCCCACCCGTTTTTGTGGCCTTTTTCCGCTGGACGAACCTGGCGCCCCGGCCTTCGGTTGGTTATTTTTGGGCACAGCATTGCCCGCGGCCTATTTTTGGCACACGGAGGCCCCTCGCAAAGTCTCGCCGCATTCCGGGTCCGTTGGACAAAGTGGGCCAGCCCCACCCCCCAAGACTATAGCCCACCCGTTTTTGTGGCCTTTTTCCGCTGGACGAACTTGGCGCCCCTGCCTCCGGGCGGTTATTTTTGGGTACGGCTTTGCCCACCGCCTATTTTTGGCACATGGAGGCCCCTCGCAAAGTCTCGCGCCATTCCGAGTCCGGCAGTCGAAGTTGGCCAGCCCCACCCCCCAAGGCTATAGCCCACCCTTTTTCGTGGCCTTTGTCCGCTGGACGAACTTGGCGCCCCGGCCTTCGGGTGGTTATTTTTGGGCGCGGCAGTGCCCGCGGCCTATTTTTGGCACACGGAGGCCGCTCCCAAAGTCTACCGCCATTCCGAGTGTGGAGGACGAAGTTCGCCAGCCCCACCCCACAAGGCTATAGCCCACCCGTTTTCGTGGCCTTTTTCCGCTGGACGAACTTGGCGGCCCGGCCTTTCGGGCGGTTATTTTTGGGCGCGGCTGTACCCGCGGCCTGTTTTTGGCACACGGAGGCCCCTCGCAAAGTCTCGCGCCTTTCCGAGTCCGGCGGACTAAGTCGGCCAGCGCCACCCCCCAAGGCTATAGCCCACCCGTTTTCGTGGCCTTTTTCCGCTGGACGAAGTTGGCGGCCCGGCCTTCGGGCGGTTATTTTTGGGTGCAGCTGTAACCGTGGCCTGTTTTTGGCACAGGGAGGCCCCTCACAAAGTCTCACGCCATTCCGAGTCCGGCGGACTAAGTTGGCCAGCCCCACCCCCCAAGGCTATAGCCCACCCGTTTTCGTGGCCTTTTTCCGCTGGACGAACTTGGCGCCCCGGCCTTCGGGCGGTTATTTTTGGGCGCAGCTGTGCCCGCAGCCTATTTTTGGCACACGGAGGCCGCTCGAAAAGTCTCGCGCCATTCCGAGTCCGGCGGACGAAGTTGGCCAGCCCCACCACCCAAGGCTATAGCCCACCCGTGTTTGTGGCCTTTTTCCGCTGGACGAACTTGGCACCCCGGCCTTTGGGCGGTTATTTTTGGGCACGGCCATGCCCGCGGCCTATTTTTGGCACATGGAGCCCGCTCGCAAAGTCTCGATCCATTCCGAGTCCGGCGGACGAAGTTGTCCTGCCCCACCCCCCAAGGCTATAGCCCACCCGTTTTTGTGGCCTTTTTCCGCTGGACGAACTTGGCGCCCCGGCCTTCGGGCTGTTATTTTTGGGAGCGGCAGTGCCCGCGGCCTATTTTTGGCACACCGGAGGCCACTCGTAAAGTCTACCGCCATTCAGAGTCTGGCGGACGAAGTTCGCCAGCCCCACCCCCCAAGGCTATAGCCCACCCGTTTTCGTGGCCTTTTTCCGCTGGACGAACTTGGCGCCCCGGCCTTGAAGCAGTTATTTTTGGGCACGGCTGTACCCGCGGCCTATTTTTCGCACACGGAGGCTGCTCCCAAAGTCTCGCGCTATTCCGAGTCCGGCGGACGAAGTTGGCCAGCCCCACCCCCCAAGGCTATAGCCCACCCGTTTTTGTCGACTTTTTCCGCTGGACGAAGTTGGCGCCCAGGCTTTCGGGCAGTTATTTTTGGACGCGGCTGTGGCCCGCGGCATATTTTTGGCACACGGAGGCCGCTCGCAAAGTCTCGCGCCATTCCGAGTCCGGCGGACGAAGTTGGCCAGCCCCACCCCCCAAGGCTATAGCCCACCCGTTTTTGTGGCCTTTTTCCGCTGGACGAACTTGGCGCCCCGGCCTTCGGGCGGTTATTTTTGGGCGCAGCTATGCCCGCAGCCTATTTTTGGCACACAGAGGCCGCTCGAAAAGTCTCGCGCCATTCCGAGTCCGGCGGACGAAGTTGGCCTGCCCCACCCCCCAAGGCTATAGCCCACCCGTTCTTGTGGCCTTTTTCCACTGGACGAACTTGGCGCCCCGGCCTTCGGGCTGTTATTTTTGGGTGCGGCAGTGCCCGCGGCCTATTTTTGGCACATGGAGGCCGCTCGTAAAGTCTACCGCCATTCAGAGTCTGGCGGACGAAGTTCGCCAGCCCCACCCTCCAAGGCTATAGCCCACCCGTTTTCGTGGCCTTTTTCCGCTGGACGAACTTGGCGACCCGGCCTTCGAGTTATATTTGGGCACGGCTGTGCCCGCGGCCTATTTTTCGCACACGGAGGCTGCTCGCAAAGTCTCGCGCCATTCCGAGTCCGGCGGACGAAGTTGGCCAGCCCCACCCCCCAAGGCTATAGCCCACCCGTTTTTGTGGCCTTTTTCCGCTGGACGAACTTGGCGCCCCGACCTTCGGGCGGTTATTTTTGGGCGCGGCTGTGCCCGCGGCCTATTTTTGGCACACGGAGGTGCCTCGCAAAGTCTCGCGCCATTCCGAGTCCGGCGGACGAAGTTGGCCAGCCCCACCCCCAAGGCTGTAGCCCACCCGTTCTTGTGGCCTTTTTCCGCTGGACGAACTTGGCGCCCCGGCCTTCGGGCGGTTATTTTTGGGCGCGGCTGTGCCCGCGGCCTATTTTTGGCACACGGAGGGGCCTCGCAAAGTCTCGCGCCATTTCGAGTGTGGCGGACGAAGTCGGCCAGCCCCACCCCCAAAGGCTATAGCCCACCCGTTTTTGTGGCCTTTTTCCGCTGGACGAACTTGGCGCCCCGTCCTTCGGGTGTTTATTTTTGGGCGCGGCTGTGCCCACGGCCTATTTTTGGCGCTCAGGGGCGCATTGCAAAGTCTCACGCCATTCCGAGTCCGGCGGACAAAGTTGGCCAGCCCCACCCCCCAAGGCTATAGCCCACCCGTTTTTGTGGGCTTTTTCCACTGGACGAACTTGGCGCCCCGGCCTTCGGTCGGTTATTTTTGGGTACGGCTGTGCCCACGGCCCATTTTTGGCACACGGAGGCACCGTGCAAAGTGTCGCACCATCCGAGTCCGGCGGACGAAGTGGGCCAGCCCCACCCCCCAAGGCTATAGCCCACCCGTTTTTCTGGGCTTTTTCCGCTGGACGAACTTGGCGCCCCGGCCTTCGGGCGGTTATTTTTGGGCGCAACTGTGTCCGTTCCCTATTTTTGGCACACGGAGGTGCCTCACAAAGTCTCGCGCCATTCCGAGTCCGGGGGACGAAGTTGGCCAGCCCCACCCCCCAAGGCTATAGCCCACCCGTTTTTGTGGGCTATTTCCGCAGGACGAACTTGGCGCCCCGGCCTTCGGGTGGTTATTTTTGGGTGCGGCTTTGCCCGTGGCCTATTTTTGGCACACGGAGGCCCCTCACAAAGTCTCGCGGCATTCCGAGTCCGGCGGACGAAGTTGGCCAGCCCCACCCCCCAAGGCTATAGCCCACCCGTTTTTGTGGCCTTTTTCCGCTGTATGAACTTGGCGCCCCGGCCTTCGGGCGGTTATTTTTGGGCGCGGCTTTGCCCACCGCCTATTTTGGCAAACGTAGGTGGCTCGCATACTCTCGCGCCATTCCGGGTCCGGCAGACGAAGTTGGCCAGCCCCACCCCCCAAGGCTATAGCCCACCCATTTTTGGGGCCTTTTTCCGCTGGACGAACTTGGCGCCCCGTGCTTCGGGCAGTTATTTTTGGGTGCAGCTGTTCCCGAGGCCTATTTTTGGCACGCGGAGGCCCCTCGCAAACTCTCGCGACATTCCGAGTCTGGCGGACGAAGTGGGCCAGCCCCACCCCCCAAGGCTATAGCCCACCCGTTTTTGTGGCCTTTTTCCGCTGGACGAACTTGGCGCCCCGGCCTTCAGGCGGTTATTTTTGGCGCGGCTTTGTCCGTGGCCTATTTTGGCACACGGAGGCCCCTCGCAAAGTCTCGCGGCATTCCGAGTCTGGCGGACGAAGTCGGCCAGCCCCACCCCCCAAGGCTATAGCCCACCCGTTTTTGGGGCCTTTTTCCGCTGGACGAACATGGCGCCCCGTGCTTCGGGCAGTTATTTTTGGGTGCAGCTGTGCCCGAGGCCTATTTTTGGCACGCGGAGGCCCCTCGCAAACTCTCGCGACATTCCGAGTCCGGCGGACGAAGTGGGCCAGCCCCACCCCCCAAGGCTATAGCCCACCCGTTTTTGTGGGCTTTTTCCGCTGGACGAAGTTGGCGCCCCGGCCTTCGGGCTGTTCTTTTTGGTCCCGGCTCTGCACGCGGCCTATTTTTGACACACGGAGGCACCTCGCGAAGTCTCGCCCCATTCCGAGACCAGCGGACGAAGTTGGCCATCCCCACCCCACAAGGCTATAGCCCACCCGTTTTTGTGGGCTTTTTCCGCTGGACGAACTTGGCGCCCCGGCCTTTGGGCGGTTATTTTTGGGCGCGGCTTTCCCACGGCCACCTTTTGGCACTCGGAGGCGCCTTACAAAGTCTCGCGCCATTCCGAGTCCGGCAAACGATGTTGGCCAGCCCCACCCCCCAAGGCTATAGCCCACCCGTTTTTGTGGGCTTTTTCCGCTGGACGAACTTGGCGCCCCGGCCTTCGGGCTGTTATTTTTGGGCGCGGCTGTGCCCGTGGCCTACTTTTGGCACACGGAGGCGCCTCGCAAAGTCTAGCGCCTTTCCGAGTCCGGCGGACGAAGTTGGCCAGCCCCACCCCCCAAGGCTATAGCCCACCCATTTTTGTGGCTTTTTTCCGCTGGACGAACTTGGCGCCCCGGCCTTCGGGCGGTTGTTTTTGGGCGCGGCTGTGCCCGCGGCCTATTTTTGGCACAACGGAGGCGCCTCACAAAGTCTCGCGCCATTCCGAGTCCGGCGGATGAAGTTGGCCAGCCCCACCCCCCAAGGCTATAGCCCACCCGTTTTGGTGGCCTTTTTCCGCTGGACGAACTTGGCGCCCCGGCCTTCGGGCGGTTATTTTTGGGCGCGGCTGTGCCCGCGGCCTATTTTTAGCGCACGGAGGTGCCTCGCAAAGTCTCGCGCCATTCCGAGACCAGCGGACGAAGTTGGCCAGCCCCAACCCCCAAGGCTATAGCCCACCCGTTTTTGTGGGCTTTTTCCGCAGGACGAACTTGGCGCCCCGGCCTTCGAGCGGTTATTTTTGGGCGCGGCTGTGCCCACGGCCAATTTTTGTCACACGGAGGCGCCTTGCAAAGTCTCCCGCCATTCCGAGTCTGGCGGACGATGTAGGCCAGCCCCACCCCCCAAGGCTATAGCCCACCCGTTTTTGTGGCATTTTTCCGCTGGACGAACTTGGCGCCCCGGCCTTCGGGCGGTTGTTTGTGGGCGCGGCTGTGCCCGCGGCATATTTTTACCACACGGAGGCGCCTCACAAAGTCTCGCGCCATTCCGAGTCCGGCGGACGAAGGTGGCCGGCCCCACCCCCCAAGGCTATAGCCCACCCGATTTTGTGGGCTTTTTCCGCTGGACGAACTTGGCGCCCCGGCCTTCGGGGGGTTATTTTTGGGCGCGGCTTTGCCCGCGGCCTATTTTTGGCACACCGGAGGCCCCTCGCAAAGTCTCGCGGCATTCCGAGTCCGGCGGACGAAGTCGGCCCGCCCCACCCCCCAAGGCTATAGCCCACCCATTTTTGTGGCCTTTTTCCGCTGGTCGAACTTGGCGCCCTGGCCTTCGGGCAGTTATTTTTGGGTGCGGCTTTGCCCACGGCCTATTTTCGGCAAATGGAGGTGCCTCGCAAAGTCTCGCGGCATTCCGAGTCCGGCGGACGAAGTAGGCCAGCCCCACCCCCCAAGGCTATAGCCAACCCGATTTTGTGGCCTTTTTCCGCTGGACGAACTTGGCGCCCCAGCCTTCGGGTGGTTATTTTTGGGCGCGGCTTTGCCCGCGACCTATTTTTGGCACACGGAGGCCCCTCGCAAAGTCTCGCGCCATTCCGAGTCCGGCGGACGAAGTTGGCCAACCCCACCACCCAAGGCTATAGCCCACCCGTTTTTGTGGCCTTTTTCCGCTGGACGAACTTGGCGCCCCAGCCTTCGGGTGGTTATTTTTGGGCGCGGCTTTGCCCGCGACCTATTTTTGGCACACGGAGGCCCCTCGCAAAGTCTCGCGCCATTCCGAGTCCGGCGGACGAAGTTGGCCAACCCCACCCCCCAAGGCTATAGCCCACCCGTTTTTGTGGCCTTTTTCCGCTGGACGAACTTGGCGCCCCGGCCTTCGGCGGTTATTTTTGGGCGCGGCTTTGTCCACTGTCTATTTTTGGCAAATGGAGGTGCCTCGCATAGTCTCGCGCCATTCCGGGTCCGGCAGACGAAGTTGGCCAGCCCCACCCCCCAAGGCTATAGCCCGCCTGTTTTTGTTGCCTTTTTCCGCCGGACGAACTTGGCGCCCCGTGCTTCGGGCAGTTATTTTTGGGTACAGCTGTGCCCGAGGCCTGTTTTTGTCACGCGGAGGCCCCTCGCAAAGTCTCGCGGCATTCCGAGTCCGGCGGACGAAGTCGGCCAGCCCCACCCCCCAAGGCTATAGCCCACCCATTTTTGTGGCCTTTTTCCGCTGGTCGAACTTGGCGCCCTGGCCTTCGGGCAGTTATTTTTGGGTGCGGCTTTGCCCACGGCCTATTTTCGGCAAATGGAGGTGCCTTGCATAGTCTCGCGCCATC